>PYAF01002678.1:2112268-2129612 GCA_007407185.1 Glycine tomentella | reverse complement strand
TATTAATTAATTTATAAATATATAAATAGTTAAATGCATGAAATAATCATATCTTATTTTTCTCTAAGTAAATATTTGACTACCTTTTACATTTAGTAAACACAGCATTTTTTATTATTGGTCAAAATAATTTAATTATAATAAATAAAATATGATATTTTAAAAATTATGCTTATTAAATTTAACAAATATAATATACGTAATTTAAAATAGCAATATCTTGATATATATATATATATATATATATTAAAATTAATAAACATATAAATATATTTTTTTATTTTTTGACTAATAATTTGACAACATATTATATTTAATAAATAATGTATTCAATATTAAGGCGCAGTAGGGACTAGGGAGTGTCTGATTCCTATCACTTTCACTCCATGGTAGGAATGATTAGAGTGGCTCTCTAAGAGCTGGCAAGTCTCTATAGTGCATGCGTTTAGGGAATATATAATTATGGGGCAGTCAAATTTTTATAATGATTAGTTATTTAAATTAAAAAATGTATTTATTAAATTTAATAAATGCATATATATTCTTTAAACATATTAAATTGTATCCTTCAACTTATTTTTTATATTATTAATTTATTATGAAGTTTATTAATGAGATATTTATTCGTTTTCCATAAAAATAGATGAATTTATTGGATCTGTAGAAAAATTGAATTTATTGGGATATTAAGGATAGAAGTTTCTGTAACAAAAAATATATAAGTCATAGACATTTATTGAATTTTTTTTCCTAAAACTTCAAATAATATTTAACATTAACTCACCTTTTTCTTAATCCGTGTGAATAAAAGACACTAATCATTTCACCTTTATTATCAATATATATATTGACAATATACGGCTATCAAGGAAAGAAAACTCCAAGTATTAAATGTCTAAGTTAATCTCAAATATGAACTTTACATTTTTGTTAATTATTTGGTTTAATTATATTGAATAAATAAAAAACTTGGTTAGTTACATGATTAGTAAATATTATAATTATATTATACATTTGATTTTTTTAATAATGATAAATTTAATATATTTATTTAAAATATGTCTGTACGAATAAAGTAAAAATACATATGCAAGGAACAAGCATGGTTAACTAGAATGAAATATTAGACATTAGACATAATCAACATTTCCGGGTTACACTGAGTTTCCAGCACATGTATACATCTTCACAAGGGGAGAAAAACTGCATATTTAGGCATAACCCCTGTTCTATTGACCACCAGCAGGCCATCATGTATTTCACACTAATCCACTAGAACGGTTGACTCTATGTTTCACTATCTCTTTACATTTGGGTTTGGGTGTCCGCCGAGTACAGGAAGCCGAGACCAGTTTGCCGCCTGAAGTGCTCGGGGATGAGCTTAGGAAGCAGTTCAGGGGGCGCTCCATCTAACTGCAATCAAAAGTTTTCATTACAAAATTATTAACATATATGGATATCATGAAAGAAAAAATACATAATCCTTTCAGCAGTACACTGCTGTTATGATTAACTGATATTCAGTGCACACAGATGTGTATAAGCATTCAACAATGCAATTTCTGTTTTGTGCTATATCAGATCTAATAGGAGAAACCAATTAGATACATACTTCCTGTTTAAAGTTGAAAAGGGGAGGCAGTGGACGACCATTAGGTAGCCGGGCATTGGGCTCGCGAAGCTCGTCAAAGAAAGGATGTGCCATTGCTTCCACCTTTAAAAGAAGCCACCAGTGAAAACTATGCTATTTCTAAAAGTAACTTTTTTTAGTATTGTATGAACAATGAGCATAATGAAACTACTTTATAAAAATACTTAATGTGAATAGTTTTCATATCAAGGGTGGATGTTTTAACTTTTAATGTACTAATATAAGGGTTTGCCCAACTTACTGCACTGTAACGAAGTTTTGGGGAATACTGGAGAAGCCTTGATGCAAGGTCAATTGCTTCAGGAGGCATTTGCTTGTGAAAAACCTGAACCATGGATCGTTGCACCAAATGCATCAGTGCCCGCCCCCCCCAAAAGAAAAGCTCTCAGAAAAACTGTTGTTATTAAACAAAAGCCAAAAGAAGTGACAAGGAATGCAGTTACCTTATGCCAAGGATGAGCTTTGATATGGGGGAATCTGAAATCTGTATAATTAGGATTCATGCATCGAATTTCTTCTCGGGTAGGAGTGCCAAGAATCTACAAGAAAAGTAATTATCTCTCAGCAGCTAGATTCATCCAATCCAGGGTAACATTAACATAGACAAGGAATCACCTTGATAATTTCCACAAGTTGATCGACTTGATTTTCTCCTGGGAACAAAGGCTATAAAGAAATATTTTGAAACTATGAGAAGCCAAGATAACATTTCTCATAAACAAAGAAAAACATGTTATGTATGAACAACATTAGTGCATAGGTTGCCTAAAATTTTAACAACCTGGCCTAGAAGAAGTTCTGCAAGGACACAACCAGCTGACCAAATATCAACAGAAGTTGTGTATTCAGTCGCACCAAATATTAGTTCTGGGGCACGATAGTACCGTGAGCATATGTATGAAATGTTTGATTCACCCTCCACCTGACATTAAAATAAATTATTAAAATCATACCTTATGTTTTATTAGCAAATAACCGTAAGCAAATTAGGATGTGACCCCAACCAATGACCTTTCTTCTATTTATTGAAAAAAGAACGAGTCGGGGTCCAGATTAATAGCAACATTAGTGGCTATTTACTGAAATGTCAATTATCGAGTACATAATTAAAATTGCACTTGTGAACAGATCTTAAAAGAGCTTTTGGAATTCTATGATTCTGGGTAGGTAGCAAATGATATTAATATTCCATGTCCACTGTTAACATGGTAGCATACATGTATAAAGTAGTGAAATGCACAGGAAGAATACCAACATACCAGAACTTTTGCACTCCCAAAATCACAGAGCTTGACTTGGTGTGTGAGTGGATCAACCTACAGAACAAATGGACAATAGGTTTAGAATAAATAAATGCAGCTCCTTGAGGAAAAATAGCACATTAATAACTTACCAAAAGATTTTGAGGCTTCACATCCCTATGGCAAATTCCTGGTACAGTGTGGATATATGCTAGTCCCCTAAAGATCTAGACATCACATCCCAACTCAATCATTACAAAATTTCAAAAGAAGTGAGGAGCAAGAACAACATATCAAACTAAATTGCAAACAGAGAAAACCACATACTTGATATGTATATAATTTCACATAGATTAGGGGCATTCTCTGTTTCATACTACTGTAGTGCTTTATAACACGGAAGATCGTCTCAGGGACATATTCCATCACCAAGTTCAGAAAAAGTTCATCTCTACTTGTTGTAGAGAAGAAATAGTTACTCAGGGAAATTATATTTGGGTGATCCATCACGCGCATTAACTGCAGTTCACGATTTTTGTATCGCCTGTCCTGCAAGACCTTCTTTATAGCCACTGCCTCCCCAGTCTCCAAGCACTTCGCCTTTGTTTCCGGTCAAAAAGGAACATAACCAAAGGGTGTGAAGCAATATGAGATACTTGACAGCAGGGAGAACAAAGTAGGAACAGTTATCACCTAAAGAGGTAATTACTTCACTTATCCTTACCTGGAAAACAATTCCAAATGATCCAGTGCCAACAACACGTTCAGCCATGTAACTGATGGTCTGCAAGTGGTATTAGAGCACAAATTTATGAAGAATAGAAGAAATTGAAACCCGTGGATGTTATCATCAATCTCAAGCATTTAATTTTATTCAAAATTCTTCAAAACTGTACCTTTTAAGGCCAAAAATGGGGAACCAAAAACAATCAATCAATAAAAGGGGGAGAACAAAATTAAATTAAAAAAATAAAGCAATTAGACTAGATAAGCGTCAAGGAACTATGCTTGCCAACTTCTAGCTGACTACCAGTATTATATTTTTGGATGGATCCTTAATTAAAAGGTTTACTAAGTTTACTATCCAACCCACAATGTAGTTCCTGTGAGTCCCAAAAAGGAAGTATATAAATTTATATATAGTACAAAATGATTTTTTTTTATATAAAAATTGGAAGTAAAGAAAGGTTAGAACATGCCGCACTTGTTTAGGTTCGCCATTTTTGCCTCCAATTGTGGTTGAGATTATGTGACCAGTGAGTGCATCATTACCATCTGCGACAGGAGCTGAAATTTCCTGCAATTTATACCAATAGATAAATATATTTAATATGGTAAATCAAATCTCTTAATAGAGAAATAGAATATCAGACTCTTCTGGATACAATATCAGAAATTGTTTATTGAGTTATTTTCAATGAACTTTGTCTTAATAGCAATTATCACCAATAATTTGGTTTAAAAACATTTAGTTAACATGGCAACGTCATATGCCTATGGACATACATTTGTTTGGACATCCATATGCTCGACCTATGCATGACTTAGCAAAGTCACTAATGGACATACATACATATTTACATTTTACATTAACAGCAATTTAGCAGTCAATACTTTGTTTTGGGCACCTACTCCTATGCTGCTTGGTAAAAGTTTTATATGATAAGAGAAAAACACAGCAATGCAACAAAACCAGCAGAAATGAATAGATAGTCACCAATCAATTGGCGAAGTTGAAGATAGATCAAGTGTAAAGAGCTCAAAGGTAATAAGGTATATGCACAGACAAAATCAAATCAGGTTACCATGGTCCACAAGAAAGCATCAAATGCCAAAGAAAAGCTTTGACATCAATTATGAGACAACACAGAGAGAGAGAGAATCTAGGAATACTTATTCCCTGAAGCAAACAAAAATCGTTTGAACAACAATCCCTAATAGATGAAGGAAACCCCATTTTAAGCAAGCAACCCAAACTTAAAATAGAAAATATACCAAAATTATACAGCAAGCAGTATAGGGCCAACTTTAAAACAAAATCCACAATATTGTTAAAGCCTGTTTAATTTCACAGTAAAGAGATTAAGAAAGAGTAATCTGGCCTGTTAGAAAAATTAGAACATCAATAGCCTCAAGGTTTTAAAAAACAGTCCACGACCGTAATTGTTGTATCAACCCAAATTTTCACAATATCAAGAAACGCGTCTGCAAATAAGGAAAAAATTAAAAAATCTGGTAGGAAAATTGCAATATATTCCAACCCCATAAAGTGTCACTGGAAGAAAAAAAAAACTCAAGCAATGAGAAACTCAGGTACACTCAACTTAGCCAACTTGAAGTTCAGCTAAGTACCTAGTCATATTCTCTCTCTCGTGTTTGAAGAAATGAAAAGCCCAAATTAAAGAACATGATTCCACATTTTCACTTCACTCGATTCCATTTTCTTTTCTGGACCACCGAACGGAAAGCTCCACAAACTTCAATTTTTCAACACTAAGATCTCAACCATTAAACACAAGTAAAAATCAAATAACAGCAACAACAACAACAACCATAATAATAAAAACAATTTATCCATGCTTACAAATTTTACAATTCCATAGGCAAAATAAAAACGCCAATCCTTCAAGGCAACGCCAGAACCACTCCGACCGTCGCCGGAGCCAAATTCCGGCGACCTCCGAGCAGGCAAAAACAATGCCGGAAATGAGCAGATCGCCGTAGGCTACGCTCATACCGAGACCTCTCCGGCGGATCAACTACGATCCAAGTTTCCAAACGGCGGGTCGTTTGCGCGCAATGAGAGATTGGTCGAGAGCGAAAATTACCTTTTCGGCGCTGGTGTCGGAGCCGCTGCGAGAGTCCATTTTCATCGCGTCATTCTCCGCTTGCGGCGGTTGTCTCGGCGGAGCCGCCACTTGCGGTGGCGGCGGTTGAAGCTGTTGCTGCGGCCCCAACGGCAGAGAGGCCATGTGAGAAAGACACTACACTCACACACTCTTTCTCTCTCCACTTTCTCTCTCTAAAAACACACAAACACTTTCTCTCTCTTCGAGCGAATTGTAGTGCTTGGGTATGGGTCCAGGCTCTGGAGTATATAAAGGACGAACGAGTAAGAGAGAGAGAGTGTGAATCTGTGTCTTTTCTCACGCGCTTGACTTAGAAAGTGAATCGCACTTTTTGATATCCACCGTTTAAATGTAATCTGTGTTGTAACCGACGACAGGATGCGTAATCCGGTGTTGCAGGATTTACGGGTGCAATATACTTCGCAGGGTGACGTGGAAAATCGAAGGGAGACAAGGATCACATGGAACCTCCAATGTTTGCATTTACGGAAAATAATACGTATTCGAAAGTAGTTATGTTGACGTAATGGCAACATAAAATACTTAGGTTTAATACTCTACTCATTAAATTAAGTCAGAGTTCTACTTGGTTGGTGAGAATAGTTTATCGAGTTTGGGTTATAATATTAATACTTTTTAATGTATAAAATCTATGAAACCAAATCTTGGAATTTAAGTGATTATTTTTATACAATGTCATGCCCTTGGTTCGTATGGATAATTAGGTGTTTGGTTTTATTTATTTTTCATCCGAGAAATAACTTGCTGCTTGAAATTTTTATTTTTTAGGTTCTTGCTATTTTTTTAATTATAGAATTAATTATCAAATAATATAAGTTTTTGCACGTAATTAATGTTATTAAATATGCATTTATTCTTTAAAACAATGTTGATATAGCGGTGAAAAATATCAAAAATGATGCAATAATATTTGAATAAGATGAATAAAGACAAAAATTGTAGAGAAATCCAAAATGACAAAGACCTTTAGGCAACAATAACAATGCATCAGAAGCGATTGATAAATTTGTGAGTAACTAATGTCATTAAAAATGTGTTTACTTTTTTAGAAGAATGATATTATGACAGTGGAAAATATTAAAGATAGTGCAAAGATGTTTGAATAAATATAAACAAAGAACCAAAAAAGCACGAAATTCAAAAGTGACAAAGACCTTAAATACATAACGGTTAGGCACAAAAATTAAGAAAACCTATTAAGGAGGATTAAATCATCCAAATTTATGCACAAAAGAAGGGATGAAATTCTTTTGTATATGGAGAAATTTACTAAGCCAACTTGAGAATTAAGTAATGAAATTCAAAGTTAATTATTATAATATAAAATAATATGAATTTTATAAGCAATTAATGTTAATTATGCATTTATTTTTTTGACAAGAATAATAATATAACAGTTAAAAGTATCAATGAAGATATCACAATGACGTGCAAATAAATATGACAATAAAAAATGTCAAAGAAATCAAAACGACAAAGACTTTAAGGACATAACGGTGTATGCTAAAAAATTGTTTATAAAATGTGTTTACCTTTTTTTAGAAGAATAACGTTATAGCGGTGAAAAGTACTGAAGATGATGCAATGAAGTTAGAATAAAGTTGAACAAAGACCAAAAAATTGCAGAGAAATCGGAAGCGGCGAAGACCTTTAGATAAAAGTAACGATGAGTAAGAAGCGATGGATATTTTTTTGTGAGTAATTAAAATTATTTAAAATGCATTTACTTTTTTAAAGAGAACGATAATATAACGGTGAAAAGTATTAAATATATTACAACGATATTTGAATAAATATAAATAAAGATTGAAAATAAAAATTGAAAGCGAAAATAAGGGAAAGCACATAATGATATACACATAGAAATCAAGAAAATAAACTATATTAGTGAGGATTAAATTATTCAAATTTAGGCACAAAAGAAGGATGAGTTCTTTTGGATATTGAGAAATCTACTATGCCAACTTGAGGAGTTAGTAGACAAAGTTAACTATTAAAATATAAAATACTATAAATTTTATAAGTAATCAGTGTTGTTAAATATGTGTTTACTTATTTTTAAAAGAACGGTGATACAATAGTTAAAAATATCAATAAAAATAACAAAATGGCGTGCAAATAAAGATGACAAAGAGTGAAAAATGACAGAAATTAGAAGCACAATAACCTTAAGGACATAATGGCATATGCACAAAAATGTTTATCAAATTATGTGTTTACTTTTTTATATATAAGAATAATGATATAATGGTGAAAAGTGTTAAAGATAATGCAATGATGTTAGAAAAAAGTTGAACAAATGCCAAAAAAGAACTACAAAAGAAATTGGAAATAGCAAAGACCTTAAGAACTTAATGACATACGCATAAAAATGAAAAAAGCAACCAAGTAATTATACAAATTTAGGCAAAAAAGAAGGGAAGATATTCATTCTTGGACATTAAGAAATCCGTTAAGCTACTTATGGAATAAGTAATATAATACATGTTAAATATTAAAATATAAAATAATATATATTGGAAGCATATAATCAATGTTGTTAAATATGCATTTATTTTTTAAAAAAAATGGTAAAACAACAGTGAAAAATATATACAAACAGTAACCACGTAGCCTAATTTAAATATATACAAAGTACAAAATATATGAAATGCAAAACAATCCGTGTATCATAAAAAATAGTTAGTGAATATAGTAATTGTATCGACTAAAAATATAAAAAGAACATTATAAATATTTAATATCTCGAGAGTTAAAAGTAATACTATTTAATATTTCCACTTGACTAATTTAAAATATTAAACTAATTTTGTAGAATAATTAAAGCATAGATATTATAGACAGTAGTCATGATTGCAATCACTTTCCCTAAAAAGTAAAAACAAATTGCATATCTTGGAATGGAAAAAATAGTTACTGAATATTTTCTTATTGTGAAAAAAATATGAAACTATAAGAAGAGAATCAAGAGATCAAATTGGACTCGTCTGGTCCACCTGCAATCTGCTAAAATATGAGATCGGATAGCTGCAAGAATTAATGAACTATACATATTAGCACGGAAGAATTCCATTGGTAGACCCTCGCTAACTCCTTTAGCCACGGATTTGTATGCAAAAATTCTGTTGCAGTTTCTTTTGTTGCGGATTTGGTATGGAAAACTTTCATTGTTAGTCAGTGTTAAATTTAGTGTCAGAAATCTAATCGTTAATTCAAAGTTGAATTCAATGAGGTGTATTACCAATACATTTTGATAATTTTTTATCACCTTTTTTGTGGCTTAAATTTACGTAAGTCATACTAATTTGAGAACGAGACTCGTGTATTTAAAAGGATATACATGAAGTTCACTCAATATAAAAGATTGAGACTTATTTGGCTGGACACATAAATTTCACTCAATAAAAAAATGCGTTGAAAAAAAAATTAAGAGTATTATTAAGTAGTACTTTTTTTCCAATAAAGTTGCAGAGTATATTGTCAGTTACAATACCATTGATAACTCGTTGACGAGTGTTATGAAGCGTAATAAACTTCTAGATTTTGTCGGTAAAATTATCATCGATCCCATGCCATCACAATCTTAACGGTGGTTAAACTATATCTCAGTTATAAAGACATGGACAAATGAACTTAATTAAAATGCCATGAAACAACATGGTACGGATCCGTCTCTTTAAATAAAATTTCAGATTAAAAATTGTGAATCAAAAAAAAAAAATTTGAGAGAAAAGATCCCATAAATCAGGTTCCAAAAAAAATTGAAATATGATGAGAATTGAGAATATAACAGTTTTTTACGTTTGTAATTTAATCATAAATTGTGTGTAGTAATTAAAGAGTAGTTGATGCAAAAATATTTCATCTTAACTAATTATTTCAATTTCGAATTCTTGATAAATAATTGCAACCATATAACAACTTTGCCTCAAATCCTCTGAAGGATATTTGTGGTTGAAAAAGAAATCATGAATTGTCTCAATATATATTTTTTGGTAGAGAATTGCCTCTAATATAATTAAAAGTGTAAAAATCTTTATACTTAATAGTATAAGAATAACTACATAATTATCATGTATATTCATTACATACATACTACATAAGTATATATCACTAATTATTCTAAACAAAAATATATTGACGTTATATGTTTTACAATACTAGCAGCGACTCCTCCACGTACATATTATGAGGATGGAGAGAAGGAAAAAAAAAAGGAACTCTAGAACTATATTTAGTGATGATGATGACTCTATTCTTGCCGTGCAGGGTACTCTTAAATATATTTTTTCCGAGTCAATTACAAATTAATTTAGTTCTTGGAAATGTAGTGATCAATTATGTTGGTGTTTGAAATCAATAAAATAGTAAAACAATCCCGAAAATTATAAATTAACAATAATTTAATTTCTAAAATTATAATAATCGATCAAGTTGGTTTTTAGAATTAAAAGTAATAAAATAATCCTTGAAATTAGTAATAATTAATCAATTTAGTTCCTCCATTATTATTTGGTGTCATCTAATGCCTTTAAAAATGCTTAATTAAATAAATATCATGTCAAGCACTTATTATATTTTCATTTATTAGATAGAATTTAATTAGGGTGAGGAGTTTACTTTGACCAATTTAAAAAACCATGGAAACTAAAATAGGATGTGGTACGTACATGACTTAAAAAAACAAACTTGTATTGAAATCATATGAAGTCAACAAAGTACGAATTGAAAAGTATTTATAAGATTTAACCTTTGTCGTATCAATATTTAAAAATTGCTCTGCGGTATAAAATACTGCAGCAGTACCATACTAGATAACGACCTTGCAAAGGGTAAACTAGTAGCAAACCACATCAAACCAAACCAAGACCCTCTTTTCCTTTTCCCCTTTAATTGGTGTGTATTCATTTCATTCAACTAAAAACATTCATTTCATTCAAATTACCGAAGGAAAAAAAAGGCACTAACAACATTAAATTACCAATATGTCCAAGATCTAGTGAATGCTTTATGACCAAGACCTTGTAATTAATCAGTCACTCAAAATTCAAAAATGTCTCACGCACATTTATTCAATTGCTAATAAGTAATACCCCTCTTGTTATTAGCCCCCCATATTATATATATATATATATATATATATATATATATATATATATAAGTCATGTAAGTAATTTATGCTAAACTCAAATAAATAACTGTCCATGATAATTTCACAACCCTGTAATTCCTTCTGATCTCATCACTAGTCCCAGTGAGAGAACTAAAATTGGTCATCTTAACCATAGCATCAGGAAAGTGACTGAAAAAAGCAACATTATTGGTACTGTAGGTTCTCACAAAGGGTATTGAGACTCACCATTGAAAAGCACTTGGTCCGAGCTGAGAAGGCCACGGTTAGCCGCCACAGGCTCTGAGTAGTAGTTGTTGTCGAAGCGATTGGGAGTGAAGGACTCAATAGGGGACAAGTTGGTGTCCCCACCAGACGTAGGGCAAATGGCCCTTCTTGATGCGGCAAAGTTGGTGTCAATGTTGGTCTCGTTGTATATGCGAGTTCTGAAAAATTGGCATTGCATGTGCTTGGCTTATGGTGTAGCCACCGGAGATGAGTGTGTGAAGGGATTTCATTGTTGGCTGCATTCTGGTTTGCTGTTCCTGATTCTTGCATCTCTTCTGCCTAGTGGTACTGTCCATCAAGGTCCTCCAAGCTGCCAATGAAACGTATTTGAATAAGTGTTGAACAAATTAATTTTAAATGTAATTGGTTTTAAAATAAAAGATTTATTTTTTAGTATTTTTTATTTTAAAGGCAAATTTAATATAACTTTCTTTTTTATTTAAGGCAAAAACAATTTAAAATTGCTTTAACTTAATCAATTATTCTACGTTTCAAACACACTAAGTATTTATTTGGGACAATTGAAATTCTAACATTTTTATGAAGTGTGTTGGGTAACGTGTTGAATTGCTCTCAATATGGTTTTCTGAACTAATAAATTATTGCCTTTATATTGATTTCCCAGTAAATGTGGATTTCCATCGTGTTACTAAACACTCGTTAATTAAATATATGAATGTTTAGTTAACATTATATTCATTGGTATTTTAAGAGAAATTTTATTTGTACATCAACTCATGTAACAGACTACACAAAATCAAAATTAATGATAGTTGTAAATTAAAATATAACACTTTATACATTAAAGAGAGAAAAAAAGAAGTATAAAATTAATAATTAATACAGTAAATAAAAAACCACAAAAAATATTTTTATTATATAAAAAATTCTAATGATTGTATGAATACCACAACTTCTATTTTAAGGTGATTTTAGATTATTCAATATCGAACCAAACAGAGTTAAATGATGGTGAAGTATTGAGTTAGGGAGTGGTGAGTGAAAGCTAAAAATGGAAAACACACCACGAGACAAGTTTGCTGGTACTTGTGTTTTTCAGGTTTTTAAAAGGGGAAGATAATGAGTGATTTTTCTCGAGAATGAGACAAGGCTGACACCATACTTTGATTGCATGAACCATACTTTTTATTTTTATTTTTCTCTTGATTATTGCTTTGTATGATGTAATTTTTTGTGCAAGGCATGTTTATTGGGAAGAGGGAGACCCCACAAAATTACGAGAGTTGACATGGTGATCAATTACGTGTGAGAGGGAAAAGTAAAAAACCGAAAGTGGGGAACAAGGTTTGAAAATAAGCCCATGCCAAAATGAGATGTTAGGAAAAAAACAAACATCAAGTTAGCTTAGATATATGCTTGTGAGAATGACTGGAGGTTGGAATCTCGTTGTAAGATTTCAATGCATTCTCAACGGGAGCAGGAAAAAACCTAAAAAAGATAGTATGTTTTTCACATGTTTTTGATACAATTATTTAATTGCCTGCTTAGTGTTTACACTTGTATAATTGGTACTTAAATTGAAAGTAATATTAGAGATTTTAGGTAGAGAAAGAATTCTTAAGGATATAGTATCATTTGACGCTTTTCAAGTTATTCCATTTCATTTTCTTCTTGATTTTTACAACATAATGTAAAAGTAACACACATAATAAATTATTAAAAAATAAGATGTTTATTTGAAAAATTATGTGTACAAATATTAAAGTGAAATTAAAAACTGGGAATTTTTGGCCTATTTCCTTTTATGACCTGAAATCAACTTTCCAAGTCAAGGAAATTTGACCCATTTTTCAGATCCTTTGCGTACATAGGTGAAAAGAAATATATATACTACGTATATGTAATGGTATAAGTACATGCATAACATAGTATAATGGATTTGGTAGAAGCTAGAGAGTGCCAAATAAAAATGAAATTGAAAGATGGCTCACCAGAACTACTCCATCTCTTATAAGAGCCTACGCCCACGAAGCACCAACATGGAACATGCCATGGAGACCTCCGCAACAGAGCTGCTCTCGTTCTTCTGTGACGTGGTGCTAATGCTGCAGACTCCGTTTACAACACCAAACTCATTCGCTACTTCTCGAATCCACCAGGACGATGGTGCGACCACGATGTTGCTACGCGACCTGATGCAACATCGGCGATGCAATGCCGATGCTATGATGACGATGGTGGTGCCACGACGAGCTTCATGGCCATCATCGGATCTCTCTAACTCCTTTGCCTAATTTCCTCTTCTTTATTTATCTCAAAGATCAAATTTTTTTGTTGTGGTGTTCTCTAAATCTGGTTTTCGTTTTATGGCTTTGGGGATTTTGGTGGATTTGGGGTCGTGATGATTCTTTTAGTTCTCTGGATTTGGTTTGTTTGATAATTTTTTAGGATTTGTGGAAAGTTGTTGAAAAGAGTCACCGTTGAATTTTTTTGTAGTGGTTTATTATTTTTAAAGTAAAATAAAGATTTACTATTTTACATTAATTATTTCAAAATTTAAAAGTTGATGGAGCGTTAACTTTTTAATAAAAAATGAAAAAAATATTAAAATAATTTTTTAAAAATATAAAGGATCAAAATTAAATATTTAAAATTTAATATACTAAAACAAAATAAATATGAAATTTAATGGAACAAAAAATTGACATTAGACTTTTATTTTACTTTCTTTCCTTTGGTAAGACTTGCATCAATTTAATTCCTATATCAGGAGCCCAATTCTTACACTGATGGTTCATCATACGGGTAAGTCTACTAGATCTGAGAAACGTACAATTTGTACGGAAAAGAAATCAATAATACTCCATATAAAAAATGGTGTTAGAAAATATGATAATATATCCATGTGCTTTTCTTTAGGGAAAAAAAAAAAGACACATACTTCAATATCCATGACATATTCAAATAGTTTCAGTACTATAAGTATTTTTATGGCTCCTTCAAAAGCGATAAACTAATTAAACCTAAAACGTGTAAAATTTTGAACCCGTATACAATTTAGATAAAATTAATCTTAGTTATTCATATAACTTTGGTGAGTGGTGAAGTTAGCTTTGCTGGTCATTCAAGCTTTTTCTAATCCCTCTATTGTCCCTTGGAAGCTCCACAAATGATGGAAAGCTTTCCAATTTTTTGTAAAGATATATATAGTTTTAATCCTTTCTCATATTTATAGAGAAGGGAAACTTTTGTGCAAACAAGCTGACTAATGTTGGTGCTTTAATTTGTCTCGCAATTCCTTTAATTGGTGGGACTTGATTCCAGTTTTTGTTAGGAACTAGTTTCTTAGAAATAGAATGTGTCTTCTAAATTACAGGTTTCTCTAAATTGTTGTGGGTTTTTGGTATGATTCTCCCACTTTCTCTTGTATTATTCTTTTTATTCCAGTTTAATGTTATTCAAGACAGGTGGGTTTGGGGCTGGGTGTCCTTTGCTGGGATACTCCCCTCCTTAGCTATTCTAAGTCTTAATAAAAAAAAGAAGTTAGCTTTGCTCACACTCTCACATGATACGCTACTTATAATATGTATGTAAGCATAGATATAGAAATTGAAGTCGCGAAGAATTTGTAGTCTTACATTCACGAAACAGTCGTGGAAGAACAATCGAAGTATAGAGGCTCCAAGCCTGGCTTCTCCATTGATAGCTTGCTGCATTGCATTTTTCACAATGGTTTGAAGGTTAGGACAAGTTTTATCATAGAAGTTGGTAGAAAGTTGTGCATTGGTAAAACAAGCAAGGAGACAAAGAATGGAGAGTGCAACAAAGAAGAGGGTAGGTAACAAGGGGGCCATCTATATATGATATATCTAGCTAGCTTTAAGCCACAGATAGTGATTTGTGTTGTGTGTTGAGAGGGTGAAGAAGCCAATGGAAGAGGGTATGCAATATATAGAGAACTTGTAGGCCAAGGTGCATGCAACTCCGCAAGGCAGTGATGGAGATATATTGAAAAGAGAGAAATGCGAAGAAAAAAAAAAACTTGTAATAACTTTCAAACATGGCTTCTCCATACGTGCTTTACTTTTTGAAGTTTTTGGGGGCTACCTAGGGAAAAACCTGAGATAAAAGATGAAGATGGTTAGCCATTAGGTAAGTTGACACTTACCACTAAAAATGTGTGGATTAACTTACCTAAAATTATATTATCTCGAATTGGAATCTCATACATTATAATTGAAAGAAATTTTTATGGCTTATAATAATTATAATAATTTCATTTGATTTAAATAGAATTGTATTCTGTAAAAAACACATTCGGTTAAAAAAAAAAAAAAAAACAGTTACCCTTGACTTATTCCCAATAACAAGCAAGGGAAAGCATGCATAATTGAAGTATGAAGAGGTACGTACGCCCTTTTGGCGGGGTCATATTTCAAGTCAAAAAACAAATTTTACAGTTCTATATTTCTTCGTAAGAAATTCTCTAAAATTTACATTAATTAATTCAATTAGCCTGACGAGGTTTCAATTTTTTACCTGTTTTATCACCCACCTTTGGTAGAATTAATGAAGAATATCATACTGCTTGGTATTGGATTTTGAAGAATATCGGTGAATATGTCACATGCAAAGATCTTTCATATGATGCCTTTATTTCATGGTTAATTTAAATGTGTTAATCATAATAAAAATTGCATAATGTATTATTCTACCTATATGATTTGCGCCTAGTCGGGTTTTTCAACCCTTTTCTTTTGTCTTAATGAAAGTAGATAGATGCATGATTGCTGTTACTTTACACGTCAGTGCTATTCATAATTCATAATTCATATATATATATATATATATATATATATATATATATATATATATATATATATATATATACTGAACGCAAAGAATGTAGCAAAAAAGAACTTCAATATTCATCCACTCAGCATAAAAGTGATTGTAATCATAACCCTATCCATTTTAGGAGAACCCAAGCGGGGATAAGTTTGACCCGTTTTTAATATATATATATATATATATATATATATATATATATATATTAAGCAAAAGCAGCTCTGAATCCAACTTGAATTAGATTTGATTAAGTCAAACAAATCTTTGTGTTTTGTCAAATCAAAATTAAAAAAATGAATTGGGTATCTTCCACATTTCTGAAAAATAAAAAAAGTTGGTTGTGTCCACTTTTCTAGTGCATCATTCATATGAAAAATAATTCTTAGAACTTTTAATAAAGGTTGACAAAGGTATTTATGGATAAAAATGCAATGATTTGAATTTATATATGATTTGACAGAGAAATCTGTAGTCCACATTTTAGTGGTCAATTATTTTATAGACGTGTCTTAATTGGATAAGGATAGATTATGATCGTAACTCACACCATATGCTTATTGTGAAGTGTTTGGCAGTGGATGATTCAATTACACTTAAGACCTTTCAAAGCTTAGCTACATCCACCCAGAAATTAAACCATATCAAAGTCAGAACTATGGCTAATTCAACATCTGAGAAATAGTTATTTGCGATCATCATATGTCTTTTTTTTCTTCAATGAAAATGTAGGGGAGGAGGTTGTGTACCAGTTCACAGTAGAAAAAGTTTCTAGGCTTAAAGAATGTTAATAGATGAGCTTATATTTACCTCATTTTTTAAGGAGACAAGTGAAAATTAAAAATCATCATGTCTATTGAAGTAAATTTTTTTTAAAAAGAATTATATATATAATGAAAAAAATTGATGCAGCATGAGATATTTATTTTGAATAAAAAAAACTTCACTTGTAACTGTTTTCATTTAATATAAGTAAAAAAAATATTTCTTTGAAATCTTATTTTTCTATTGACAGTATAAATTCAATTTTTTTTTTCTTTCTCTGAAGTATAAATTCAAATTCTGATTAATATATATAGTATTTCGTAGCATTTCTTTTGATACAAATCTATTAATTACGTTAATCTTTAAAATTCAAAATTAATGTTATAATTGATAATAGTATAATAAAAATGAGAAACAATTTTTTGTGTATAACATTTTTAATATTCATCTCAAAGAAAAATATATACATATTTAATATAGCCATAATTGCAATTAAAGAATTGTTTTAAGTTCCTTTCCTCAATATTTTTTTGGAAGGCTTTCCTCAATACATTAGTAATTGCAAAAATGTTAACTTAGTGATATGTTACAAAGTAATGCATTGTTTCATAGA
>PYAF01002678.1:2064954-2106061 GCA_007407185.1 Glycine tomentella | reverse complement strand
CCAATGCAACTCTTGGCGATAAACCATCGTAACCGTTGGTTATCGGAGCGGTTGGGAGTAGTTATATTTCTAACCTTTCCCAAGAGCGGTTACAAGTAGTTACTATTTTGAATTGTTAACCGCCTCTTATTCATAACTCATAGAGTTTAAACAAAACTCCAACAATCCCCTGGACCCCAGCCAGGAGCGCTGCCTCTTGGAACCCCGCACCGTAATCGCGGTCAATTATGCGTTGGCTCAACAAGCGTGCACTCCGCACTACCCTAACTTGTTTCCAAAGCTTAACGCGTAATCGCATTGGCCTATAGTAAATCACATTACTACTAAAATCCATTGATGACACTAAAATCACCAACAACCTTCAAGTAGCAGAAAAAAATAAACGAACCTTGAATTTTAGTACATTTTCAGAAAGAGACCCAAACCTTTTTTGAGGCTTTTGCGACGATTCGAGACCTTGTTGAGGATGTAGCAGTAGTAAGCGAAGGCAACGATCAACGCAAAGACGGCGACGGAAGCGAGCACCATGATTGCGACGAGTGCTATCTTCGCCTTCCTTCTGTAGCCGTAATCTTCTTCCATTTCGAATCTTCCGAGAAGCAAAAACCCTAACCCTAGAAATGGTTAACTTAACGCATTGTGTTAATGCGAGAGAAGAAGCGAAAATGGTTAAAAAGCTGTTTGGAGCTTCGAAGTTCGAAGACACATTCTGACTCACTCTCCCTCCCTTGCTTCTTTTTCTCTGGCGCGTACAATGCTGATAGTAACATTTCTCTTTGCATTTTGGTACTCCAATTTGTTGCAATTTTCCATGCTACCATTTCCTTTTACAGTATTTTCTTTCTTTCCCCTTCGTTTGTATTAGGAATATCTATTAAATAAAAAATATTAAATACTCTTTAACTTTTTAGGACATTAAGTATAAGTATACCTACTTTAAAAATTTTATTTACTACATTTCCCCTAAAAATATCACAAATGCTTGTAAATTACATTTTTTATATAGTATTTTTGTTCTATCCCCTTCATTTGGTTTAGTATAGTTTTAAATCCTTTAATAATTTTTCTATTAACTTCCTTATTTACTAAACATAGCTACTTTATTTAATTTAATACATTTTTCCTAAAATTAAAAAAACTTATAAAAAATTATAAGAGAATATAATATTTTTAAAAACATATATATTTGGGGACATACATATGTAATAGAAAAATAAGAATTGCTCATATTGTTCATTTTCTCATTTCCATATTTTATGATTTAATTATCCATTTAATCTCTAAATTTTATCTTTTAGTCTTTAAATTAAAAATTATTTATTTTAGTTCTTATACATATTATTTTTATTTCTTTTATTTTTTATTGTCTAAATTCATAGGGAATTGAAAATAATATATATACAGATTAAAAGGAATGTTTTTAAGGAAAAGAATAAAAAATAAAATTTGTATAGCTATGAGAACTAATTAAGTAATTAAACTTATTATTTTATTAAAAAAACACCCCAAATGTCCAAATATTATGATAGGAATGGAAAAGGAGAAAAAATGGGAAAAGTGAAGGGCATAGGAATGCAATTGCAATTTGCAAAGAACATTGAGGCCGGCACCTTTGTAAGGCCTGATTGGACGGTAAGCAAGAGCAGTGTTAATACTATTTACTTAAATCCACAAAGGACAAACTTTGCACATTGATTGCTTTGGGTCTCAATCTCACTTCACTGTGTAACATGACCCTCATAATTAATAAGACCACCTTTATTTATTAAAAAATAAATTAAGTGCCGCTCAATAAATATATGCGCATTGGTTTCGTAACGGGGAAAAAACATTTCTTAAAAACTAATAGAAATCAATGACTATCTTTTAAAATACTTGAAACTAAACATATGTAGGTAAATGCACCCTACTTAGATGAAAATCGTGGTGAGAATAACTTAAATAAGGTTGCAATTATGATAATTATATGGATACTATATATTCGCATTTGAACTTTGAAGAGTACTTAAGCTTGAACTTCTTTTAATCAAACATGACGTACTTCACCCACCGATATGTCACTTAAAACAGTTCTCGATTTGTCGTTGGTATATTTTGTCGGGTGTTCTTTTAATAAATTCAGCATTAAATTATGCTTTTTTTTATTATTGTAATTATTCCCCTTATACTATACTGGATTCAAGTTCATTTTCTTTCAAGTGATTAAATCTTATTCCATTTTTAAAGGTCATTCTTAAAATTTTGAATATTTTTTTACATTAATTATACACATTTTTTATACATTTAAATTTTATTTGAATACTTTTATAATTCAAATTGAACCAATCTGTACTAAGAAGTTAGAGCTCAATGATAACAGAGAAGAAAACAGTGTTTTAGTTTGGGTGGTCGGCAAATGCTTTAGACAAGATACCTTCTTCATAGTGGAGAGAGGCCGGCAACACAGCACTACTTGAATGGGTAAAACTAGGAACATTATATGTTTTATTTTCACATTATTATTTAATTACAAAATAGAAAGTTTATTGAATTTTATAATAATAATTTTTAAAGTTATTTATAAGATGATTTTTATTTAATAATATATTTTTAATTTAAATCTACTTATTTAAATAAATAAAAAAGAATGAATAAAGTTAAGCAATTTTTTTTATAACAATAAGAAATTTAATTTAACAGAGGTTAGGGTGGCAATTTCTTTGCGATTAGGCTTTCAGGTTGGCTGTTAAAGGCCACATCCATAATCAACAATTGCTTCTTGCATCCATAATTTACTAACTGCACCTCCGACTTTATAACTTTTCGATAATCCTTATGCAACCCCCTTTGGTGATGGTACCCTTTTTTAGAGGATTGTGATGTTACCTTTGTTCCTAGATACAACGTTTTTTTTTTATAAATTGTTTGTCCTTTTTTATAAGAGTATTTTTAAGTTATCTTTGGTATTAATTATTTTTTATCACACTATCTTTAATTATTTAACAATAAATATAGTGAATTAATAAGATAAATACATTATCTCTTATAAGGATTAAAGAACAAGACTAGCACATATTAATTAATTAGGTAGAAAGTAATTAAGTGAAAAAAAAATATGATGAGTCTCAATAATTTTAATGGTGATTTTGGAAAAGTAATACACATTGCTAAAAAATTTAATATTACTAGTTAAATTAATCAACTTTCTTAGGAGGATCCAATTAGTTAAAAGATTCTTATATAAAAAGTGTGGTTAGTAAGTATTTTTCATTTTTTAACCCTATAAAAAGATCTTCAACCGACGATGAAGATTTGTGTGGACAGAATCCAATTGTTGTCGATGGTGATGAGGCAATCATTTACGTTGAAGTTGAGGCTGTTGGCAAAGAACTAGGCATACAAATGTGCTTTGATCAACGAGTTTGGTGTGCTGCTTGATTTGCTTCTACTACTCTGATGTAGCAATTGTGGAAGCAGGAACACACGGTGATGACGTTGTCGAGTATGTCTCTGTTGGAAGAGAATGAGGCACTCATAAAAAATGTTAGTGCAATGAAGTCTATGGTTTATATTCTTCAAACAATGATTGAGACTTAGGTTATGTTCAAAAAATTAGGTGAAATGAAAAGTTAATTGGTAATTGAAAGTTGAAAACTAAAAAAAAAATAATTTATCAAATTAGAAGTGTTCGATAAAATTAACTGTTAAATTAGTTGAAAAATGTAAAATGATAAAAAAATATCATGACTAATTTAAAAAGATAATAAGGAAAATAAATAAATAAATATATCGATGATAAAAGTTGAAGAAAATATAAAAAATTACAAATTAGTATTTTAAAAAACCTTATTTTAAGTAATGTTTCAAAAAATGCTAAAAGTTAATGAGAAAATACTAAAAAATATTTATTTATTGAACAAGCAAATGAGTAAAAATTAGTTAAAATGTCTTATCAAACATAATCTTAACAAAAAATTCAACCTGAATTATCGAATATGGATCATATAAAAAAGTTGTTATACCTTCCATATTATCTATCTAGAATCATGGATGATGCATAATTTAGGAATAAATAATCTAAAATACATGTTATTTTCCATATTACTTAATCCGAAATTATGTATGCATAATTTTAGAGTGACCAAATCATAAGGGAAAGTGTTTTGTCTATTCTGAATTTGTCGAACTAGATAAAAAAAAAAAAAAAAAAACTACAAAGAAACTCTAGTTTAGAGGTAAATGGATGTATAAAGATGGAGGTACAGTGTAGACGTTGATGAAGGCATCTGTGATGGGTGAAAAAGCTCCAATTTAGTAGAAACAAGGGTGAGAGGACCTTTATTTATAAAAAGGTTGCGCAATGCTGAGATATTTAAGAACAGGGAGATGCAAGTATCAAAATGAGGGGTGCAAGAAGCAATTAACTCTAGAGGACTAATTGGCCCATGAGATTTGACTCTTTTAAATAAAGTTATAATTGAAAATTGAAAAAATAATAATGTTTTAATAAAAAAACTACACATACATAGTTAAATTTTATAAAATTTTAATTATTATTTTTTACCTTATTCTCTGATGTATCTTCTTAAGTAGTTAAATGTTTGAAAAAGGCAAATGGCTCAATGAAAAAAGAGGATAATGTGATTTATAAATAATCAATTTAATAGACGAACGAAACTGATAAAAATGAATATAAAAATTGAATTAAACAAATTATATTATTAAATTAGTGTATTTTTGTTATTAGACTAATTATTTTTCATTATTTACGTTTTGTTTTAGTATTTTAAAATTACACGTGTTGAATTGTTAGGATAACAATAAATCACTAATTAAGCCCTTGAATGTAGCAAGTGCTTTCACTTTAGTCCATGAATTTAACTAAAAATAGTCATTAAATGTGTAAGTTATTTTTCATGTTATTCTCTCAATTAAGTAATCCATGTTAAATTTAACTATTGCATTCATATTGCATGTTATGTGCCAACATGGCATTGACTTTGGACCAACAAGTTGTATGCATGGACACGGACCAAAGTGACACAAATAGGGACTACATTGAAAGTGTAAAAAATGCACATTGATTTGTCCAAGATAACCACATCATAACGTTAATTTCCTAAAAATTCTTCACCTAATTTATCTTCGTCCAATTCTTCTTCTTTTTTGTTTTTTTGGAAAACCTCCATCCAATTCTTACACTCACTCAATCTAATTCCACAACTTTGATCCAATTTCATGCACTTAGAGAATTCTAGCTCCTCCACCACCCCAACTAACCCTCCATTTCCTCCTCCCCGCCACTTTTTTTCCCTATCCAGCAACCCCTTCATGTAATCCATCTTGTTCTTCAACATCCTCATTCTTTTAGCCACCACTACCCATAACCTTTGCCCCTTCTTTTTCATGCCCTTTGATCTTCAATATCTTCTCCCAAACTTTGATCCTTCGACTTCACCTTTTCATGGATGCCTCAGACGATGTTGTTTACATCGACAATGGCAAATATGCCTCCAACACAGCAAATGGCTCCTCTTTCATCACTAAATACAACAAATTCTAAAATACTATTTTTTAATTTGTATTAAAAAAATTTCATGGAAACCGAATTTTTGAAATTTATTTTGTTTTAAGCATGAAAAATGTTGTGTTTTGCTTCTGGAATTAATATGGCTGTATTATTGTACTTAACACGAATTATTAAAAATTTTGCGACATAAAATGCTTTATTTTGATGTTGTATATATTGGTTGTTGAATCGCAAGGGGAATTAAGTAACGGATGCTCTTTTGAATTTTATTTATAAATACAAATTATAGAATTCTTTATTTTATACATTCCTTTATTTGCAATTTTTCCTCGTGACTTCAAATAAAGGTTTATGTTTCTCTTGAGCAACAAAAAAAAAAAAAATATTGGTTGTTGAAATAAAATATTATGGTATTGTTTGTACTCCTCAAAAAGATCACAGAAATTTATGTTGAATGACGAGATATAGTAGTATTGATGTAAACGTTCACTATATGTCTATATTTAATCTAAACAAATAACAAATAACGTAAAGTATAATAAACAAATAGTGATAAAATAATGTAAACAGTTACTCCATTAAGGCAAACAATTAATATGTTTGTTAAAAAATTAATAAAAATATAACTAAACAATAGATTAATATTTTAACATTAAAAGATAACATAAATTCTGTAAAAAATCTAAAATACATTGAAATTTGTATTTACGACTATTTATATTGCAATGATTGTTACTGTAAAAAAATACATTGCATTGAATGAAATAAACTCTCTGTAATAAGAATAAGAATCTTATGCCAATAGAATAATCAATTTGATATGTCAATTCAACGTATAAATAACATATAAGTAACACATTAAACACAATTTCACGATAATTATCACAACTAGCTAATTAAAAAAAGCTAATTATGACAACTATGATTATAACCATGAGTTTATCCACACTAGCATTTTTCTAATTACTATTACTATTTGTTGCTACATTTGCTTAGCTAGAGTTCAAAAACCACTCTAAAGTCAAACACAAACATAAGACACCTTGAGGCTTGACCTCAAAATTAAACATGGAAAATAAATAAATAAAATAAAACAAAAGTGTGATGATGACGTGTTGAAGATCTTCCTTGGGCCTCTTAATCGTTTCTTAGTATTTTCACCTTCTTTTCCTCTTTCCCCTTCTCTATTCTATTCCTCGTTTTTATTTGTGGCGATTCCTTGCATACTTCAACCTCGTCATTCTTCATCTACTTCTTCTGCACCCTACGCCCCAAACCAAAACCTTCTTCTTCTCCATGGCTTCCTCAGGTTCGCTTCTCTCTCCGCAACTTCCATCCACGCTCTGTTTCGCTTTTTTCCCCATTTTTTTTCCTATTGGAATCTCGTACCCCATTTGTGGTTCTCATCCAATATTTCTTTTTTATGCGTTTTCTCGCCTTTTCAGCTCACCCCTTTTATTGGGTCACTCTCTATTTTTCCATTTTTTTTGTTCACTGTTGCTGTGCAGAATTTTCCCCTGGTTTAACAGTGTATGTTGTGCTTCTTTTGTTTCTGAGAGGAAAAATTAGCGTTTTAGTTTTAAAACATCACATTCGATTTTGTAGTGATTGTTTTGATGAGTGGAAGTGAAAAATAATGAAGGTTTTTGTTTTGTTTTTTTTTATTATCTGTGCATAGCTTGTGGGGTTTGCTGCTTTGTATGTAAAAAATGGGAGTTTTTTTATATTCTTTGGATGTGTATTTGGAGAAACTATAGAAAGAATGTGATTGAATCTCAGTGTTTTGGAATGAATCGTGTTGCTTCCGTAATTATATATTTAGATCATGTAATGATTTTTGCTGTTAGACTTGTTGTGATGTCTATGAAGTAAAACTCATTTGTTTTTGGCTTTGCTATCACTCTTTTTCTTGTTCAATAGGCCCGTAAATTAGATTAGCTGTGAGGGGTCATCTGCAGCTATTCGGATTCATTACCGTTGGTTTGAGATTAAAATAGAGTTATTATCCAATTGTATATCCAGCCCCTATTGCAATCGATAAGCTTCTTGCAAGGTGTTATCAGTAGATTAGTTGATCACACCTTTACAGGATGCCGTATTATATACAGAGACTTTATAGGCTGTGCAAGGCTTCCTTTTCACCAAATGGACCTGTCTCAGAAGAAGCC
This sequence comes from Glycine tomentella, assembly GCA_007407185.1. Taxonomy (NCBI): domain Eukaryota; kingdom Viridiplantae; phylum Streptophyta; class Magnoliopsida; order Fabales; family Fabaceae; genus Glycine; species Glycine tomentella. The sequence continues at coordinate 2,098,384 of PYAF01002678.1, read as the reverse complement.
GTTGCAAAAGTTTGTGAGAAGTTAGGTATGTTGCGTATTTTCCTCGTCGGTTTTTGGCTTTTAGTTATATGTGCATACATTTATTGTCAGCTCCATAATTTTGTTTGATAAGCATTTAGAACATTTGATTTTGATAATCATGTAAGTAACATGCAAATAGACTTATTCCTCATGATTTCATTGAATCATCATTGTTCACTAAATATTTGCCGAATCTGGAGTGTTTTTAACAGATAGGCCATTTCATTGATGATAAATAATAAGTGTGAACAGATAATTCTATACTATGTCCAGATGTCAGAAAACTCCAAGCCTCCTCCTTATCTCCTCTTTTCCTCTTTAGGGTTTGTCCTTCTGAAGGAGCTCATGGGTGGCACCTGAGGCTTAATAACGACAGTTTTGTCATTAAGCTTGCTTCTATTATTTTTAAGAATTGAATACAAGTCACAATGTTCTCTCCAAACTTTTGAATGAACTAATCCTCTTCATTTCAAGAATGAAAAAAGGTCACCATTTTCTGTTTAAAATTTAGGATGGATTTAGATTAATAAGGATAAATTATGTCTTGAAGGTTTTTCTGTAAACTTGATTTCCATTTGTCATTTATTAATTTAATTTCTTGCTTATCAGTATGTTAATGCACAGTAAAAGAGTTCTATCTTTTGAAATATGATTTTTTACTGGCCATCTGGTTACATCCCTCTGCCCGGTATCCTGTGTTATATCACCCTCAATGTCCCAGCTTCTTTATAAGATACATCCAATATACCTAAACTGCACTATATGTGACACGGTGTGGCCCAATTTTCTCATTGGACCAAAAATCTTTGTAAGCATGTGATTGTGACTCTTAATATTAGAGATTGTGATTATAAAATCTGTTCTAGGTGTATTAAGTGTGCATATGTAGGTGTAAATACTAGTTTCACATTTTAATTGTCTCGCTTTGAACTTTGGTTCTGTTCCAAGTCTTTTAAAAATACAGTCATATCACACATGAACTTTTGAGTCTTTTAAAATACAGTCATATCACACATTAACTTGTATCATACCTTTTTGTTCCCTTGTGATTTTCTACAACCTTGTTTCATAATAGTTTTGCTGTCTAAATGATATTTTTGTAATAACATTTTATTTAATGTTTCCCAGAAAAAATCAAGCCGTCAGATGTAGGTCTTGAACAGGAGGCACAAATGGTTCGTAATTGGTCTGATCAAATGCCTGAATGCAATGGGAACCATCAACAGCCACCACCAATCAAATACCTGCATTTGTATGAAGATGATAGCTTCTCTGTAAGTATTAATCATCAGAAATCTACACAATTTCAGTCTGCAATTTTGATACAATATTGCTCTTATGGGTATAGCTACTGAAGTTTGGTTAATAATTTTTATCTTTACCAGATAGGAATTTTTTGTATGCCCCCTTCATCTGTTATTCCTCTCCATAATCATCCTGGAATGACAGTCTTAAGCAAGCTCTTATATGGTTCAGTGTATGTTAAATCTTATGATTGGATTGATTTCCCTGGCCCAACTGATCCATCTGAAGGTTTGTTCTTTATGGCTTTGCATTTTTTTGTTACTTAATCCAATTATCAAGTCCTCTGTATCTGCATGAGAATACATTGAGTATTGAATGCATTGATCCCTTCTTTGTTTTCATTGTTAAAAAAAACAACTAGCAAGAGGATGGCAGTTTGTTTCTTCTACTTTTATATCCAAATTTAGTGATCAAGAGGCTTGACTTTTAGGTTTTCTTCATATGCTACTGTAACAACAACTTTAGGGCTTTCATCAGTAAAATTTGCAAGAGGGTGGGAATGAGTTTGTCTTATTTACCTGTATACTCAAATTTAGAGATCAATATATCACTGGAGCAGGTGGAACCTTATACCCGTAATAGAAGCCTAAGAATAATATGCTTATCAAATTTAGACAGGTGAATTTTGTGGTTTTGGATTGAAGATTGGTCACAATGTTTCTTTATGAGAGCTATTGGTATTGTGTCACATAGATTAGAAAGTATGTATTCTAATTGAGAACTGAACTTTCCATAAGTAGATAAGTTATTCCACTTTGTTATTGTCTCATTGGTGAAGGGATGACCAAGGCTATATATCAATACCTCAACAGAGAAGCTACAAGGAATTCAATATTGCATGCAAATGCCCTTTGATGTTGGATGGTTTTGCGAAAGGAATCTGAGAGGGGATAGGTATATAAAATTCTGGCAGAAAACCTAGATGTTACTAGGAATAAGTTTTAGCTTCACCAAAAAACAAGGAAAATCTTCTTGTATCTCATTTGACTTGCAAGGCCCTTTGTGGGTACATAAGAGCTTGATTAGCAAATAACAATGTTCTAGAAATTTCTGATTCATATAGTATCATAATGGGATTTAAATCGCATTCATCAACTAGAGATGTGACTAATGAAATCTTGTAACGTTTTAGGCTGTTTTCTCCTTACAACCCAGTTTTGTGAGGTTAAGTTAGGCTATAAATCCAAATTGTAAGATGATATCAGAGTCTATCGTAGATCCATTATTGGGACACTTATATTTGTCTACTACATTTCTATTAGCTGTGATGTGAGATGTTGTTGTTATTGGGCCATGCTCCAGATTCAAGTCTTGTGCCGATTGTGCATGATGTGGGGTGTGTTGAGATTCTACATTGACTAGAGATATGCCCAATGTAGTCCATGTAAGGTTTTTGTAATCTTTACCTTATAAGCTGGTTTTGTGGTGGTGAGTTAAGTCCAAATGTCCAAATTCTAAGACTAACTAACTCGCTCCCTTTACATTCCTTACTTTTGTTTATAGCAACCTAACCAGTTAACTAACTCTTACTGCTTTACTAACAAGGTCTACTCTCAACTAGCAAAGCCTAACTAACAGGGTGCTTGAAACCCATCCCCTTCTTGCTCTTGTAGCACCTGCAGAGTAACAATAATCGACACTGATGCCCAGTAGGGGTGGGCATGGATTGGATTTTTAAGAATCCAATCCATATCCAATTCATATCTAATTAAATGGATTGGATTTTAAATCCATATCCATATTTTTTTAAAAACAAACTAGATTTAAGATCCAATCCATTTAAATGGATATAGATTTGGATATATCCAATTTATATCCACTTAAATATTATAAGATTTTTTTTTTTTACAAATTTTAGTTATTAAATACTAAAAAGTGAAAATTTTGTACAAGTCCATTGAAGAACTATTTTTAACCGACCTTGGTCAAAACTATTTTTTTATCGATATTGGTTAGTGTATTTTTGACATACCTCAACCAAAGCAATTTCGACATATATCGGTCCAGACATTTTTAGTCCGGCATCAACCAAGACTATTTTTTTGCTAACATTAGTCAGTGCATTTTCAGTCGACATTGGTCAATGATGTTTTTGGTCGATCTTAGCTAGGGTTACTTTTTGGTTGAGGTCGACCAGAATTTTTAGTCAATGCACTTTTTGGCCGACATTGACTAGGGGTTTTTCGATTAACATCGATCGTAACTAATTTTTAGCCGACATTGGTTAGGATTTTTGTGACTAACATTGATAAGGTTTTTTTTTGCCGATGTCGATCATTGATATTTTTTTGCCAACATTTGTCAAGACTTTTTTTATCGACATTAGCTAAATTTTTTTGTTGGAAACAACTAGGATTTGTTGGTCAACATTAACCATGACTATTTCTTTTGGCTGCGTTAGCTAGGGATATTTTTTGTTGACATCAACTAGGATTTTTTAGATCGGCGTCAATTGGAGAAATATTTTGATCGACGTCAACTAGGTTTTTTTGGATAATGCCGATCGATGATTTTTTCAACCGATGTCGGCCAAAAAATAGTCTTGTCTGACGTCGACAAAAATAAACTATAGTCGACGTCGAGTGAAAAACCTACTTGATGTCGATAAAAAATAATTTCAACAAACATCAACAAAAAAATTTAGCTGACGTCGGCATAAAAATAGCATCGACTGATGTCGGTCAAAAAAATAGTCTTAATTAATGTTGATTAAAAAAAATCACCAACATTAACCGAAAAATAGGCTCAACGATAACAACTTAAAATCATCATTAGTGAACGTCGACCAAAAAAATAGTCTCAAACAAAGTTGACAAAAAAAAATTAAAAATCCAGATATCCAATCCATATCCATTTCATATCCAATTAATTGGATTGGATTTAAAATCCATAAAAATGGATTTGGATATGAAACTAATCCATTTAAATGGATTTAAAATGGATTAGATTGGATTGGATATAGATTATTTTATGGATATGGATTTTTTTGCCCAGCCTTAATGCCCAGTCATTCCTGATTACAGTAGCAGCAGGATCAGCTTGGTCACAAACATAACAACTACAACAATCAACAAAACTTGAGCTAAGCTTACCAAAACATCACTAACTACTGCAACACTTACTAGACATGTTGCACGGTGGTCTAGCTCAGATCAACAAAACCCTTGACACAGTAACTATCACACCACAGCTATCAAATGAGTCAGACCCCTTTTCACCATTATCAGTTCTTACGTTGCTATTTTCTTCTCTCAAAAGCAACCTCAAGATGAAGAAAAATTATTGCATGTGACTGTCAAAATGATAAGAAAGTTTTGAACCCCTAGAATTTCTGAGGGATTTTTGTCCACTCTGGAGAATCCAAAGCTGAACCAGTCAAATTAACATCAGTTTTAATTTACAACATCTTTATAGTGATCTGGTGACTTTCAACCACCAATGACCTCTTCCCTCAAGTTGGCATTTCCAGCAACTTTCTAGTGAACTCTGTCAATTTCCAGCTATATCAAATCTCCAGCTGATGTTAAGAGTGTTCTGCGATCTTTTTATGGTATAATTTTTGCCTTATGGTATAAGTTTTGAAATGAGTTTAGTGGATTTCGTATTTAAAAAAATGGATTTATTTGTGACAAGCTTGAAGCTTAGTAAGTTTTAGCTTGAGAGGGAGTGTTAGAATAATGTGCAGTTCATGTGTCTTGTGTCAAATGATTTCATGCCTCACATGCTAAATGCATTTAGTTTTTTTATAGGAATTAGTATTTAGTAGCACCCATTACTCTTCACCCAGGAAATAGTCCCTACTAAGTCTATTTAGAGTCTATTTATATAGATGTTCTACGTACCATAAGTTCTGTACAATCAGTCGATTCCGTTCCTATCTCTCTATTTCTCTGTTACCCTCTAACTTCAACAGGTCTGATCCATTCAATATGAAAAAGAGCTCGCAGCTCAGCCTTTGCCAGTTTCTCTCTGCCTTCATCTTTAAGACCCATTTCTTTGCCTCACCCATTGGGTCCCATTAGTGCTGGGAGCCTGGGAAAGAATTCCATTTTGTGGTCATTGCCTAGTCCATTAAGTCAGCATTTAGCAGATCCATGTAATTCTAATCTTGACCCTTCTTCCTTCCTCTAATTTGTAAGTAGTCTTCTTTGATCTCCACATGTCTGCGACACAGACTCATCCACCTCCATTGACAAATCCACATCTGGTTGTTTCAGTTAAGTAGTTTATTATTATTATTATTATTATTCAAAATCAAGTTATATAACCCTTCTTTTAATTACCTGGATGAAACTGTTTGTTTCTCCATTTTGCAACCCAGAAGGTGGTTATAATCACCCATATTTAGTGCTCTATTTTCCCTTTGTTCTCTGCCTGCAACTGATTTGGCTTTTCTTCTGTGCTATCTATTGTGATGTTTGTTCCTCTCACTTTTTTTGCTTCCATGTTCTGGGTTCCTTCTTCACTGCCATGGTTTTGCTTTTTGGTCTCTAAACCTTTATCTTCTCTTCTATTTTCTTGCACTCAAGATTCCCGGTCCTTATCTTGGGCAAAACTGACTGATCCAAGTCATACTTGGGTTGGAATGCTTGAGCGGTACCTTCTCAAAGGTCCACCAAATCACATTCTGGTTGCACCACCATTTCCACCAAAGCCATCAATTGGGAGCACCACTTCTCACAGTGCTTGATAGCTTCTCTGACTTGGGTATTCTAGTGGAATCGAAACGCTGGTCAATGTTTATCAATCACTATCAAACCTTCTCTCCATCAAATGTTGGAATCAACTTTGAAATTCTGTACTCTCAGCTCCAAAATTGAAACTCTGATACCAGTTAATACTCGATCCCTATTAATCCAGATATAGGAATTAATAAAATGATTTTTTTTACTGATCAGACTCCTTTGGATTAGGAAGCCCTAGTGCAGAGGGTTTTTTGGTTCTTTATTATTTTAGCTTGACCTGGCCATGGTACCTAAATTCTAGATATATTTCAGCAACAATTGACTTAGTTATCTGATCTAGGAAAACAGACATTTAGTCCTTATTTCTTTATACTTTCATTGCTTATGAAAATTAAAGGCTTTTACTACCTTACAGTTTGTTTATCATCTTTCTCTTTCATAGTAAGTTTCATTTTATAAATGCCATCTCTTTTTATAAAATTCTACCTCATTTGGTAATTGTTACTGATTTAGTAATTTTGGTTTTTTGGCCTTCAACCAATTTGTTCTTTGCAGCTAGAGCTGCAAAGCTTGTCAAAGATACCGAGATGACAGCACCAACTGCAACAACAGTTCTTTATCCTACCCTTGGAGGGAACATACATACTTTTAGGGCAGTAACTCCCTGTGCAATCTTTGATGTGTTGTCTCCACCTTATTCCTCAGAACATGGAAGACACTGCACTTACTTCCGGAAATCGCAGAGTAAAGATCTTCCAGGTGATCTTATTTATATATCCATTGCAGGTTCCTTTATGTTCCCAAGTGATTGATGGTTTTACCTCTCAATGTTGTGTTTTGCTAATTACACCATTTTTTTTGTCAACACTTTTAACATTTTTCAATTGCAGTTAATCTTCAGTTGAATGGAGTTACAGTTTCGGATGTGTCCTGGTTGGAAGAATTTCAACCTCCTGATGACTTTGTGATGCGTAGAGGGATTTACAAGGGTCCTGTCATTAGAACTTAAAAAGAATTTGGCTTTTTATCAAACAGGGTACAACAAAGGGAATTGTGGAAGGAGTTGTCAAAAAGTCAATACAATAATTTTATTCTTTATTAGGCATTTGGTTTGTACATAACAAAGCACTATTGTAGTCTCTCTTAAGTCTTAAGTCTCCGAGCTCACCTTAATCCAGTAAATTAGTAACGGAATGTGAAAAAGGACCTCGATCATGATGAGTGGACTTATTAAATTTTGTTTGCTTATTGTTGAGAATAAGATACAATATATCATTTTTGTTTTCTCTTTGCTTCTTTTCAATGTTTTTCATGTCCCAAACCCCTACGTTTCAAGGCTTGCCCAATTGTATCTTTATTAGGTTCTGATCTTGATCTGTCTTGTAAAATTTGCTTTCTTTCGTTAGTATTTCTAAAACGAACTTTACCAAATAAGGAGTTTACAATTTGTGCCCAATTGTTGGTTGTGCACTTTGTAAAATATGTCTTTTTGGTTCCAATAAAATGTCACATTTGGTTTTAGTTCGTTTTTATTTTGTTATTATTAGTTTCATCGTTTTTTCCTTAAAAAAAAGTTTCATTGATTTTAAATATGGGATTGACCAGCTTGATAGGGAAATGGCCTTTGATCGGTCCGTTAGCTTAAAAAAAGTCGTCTCTTCTCAATCGATAGAACTAATCAAAATGTTCCAGAAAATCAGTTTGAACTGATATTTTAAAAATTTTAAATTTTTATTTATTAAATATTTTAAAATAAATAAATGCAATTAAGATTATACAAGTATATGTCACATTTCTTCCAAATTATTAACATTATTTTTAGGCAAATTTACTAATATTGTTAACTTAGTGTTTATATGAGCAATAAATTACATGTTTTTTTAACAAATAAAATTACATATTAGTAGTACACACATGCATATTTTAGGTGACTTGACTGTCATGTGATTGTCTTGCAGGCAAAAGTTGCATATGTATTAAGAGTTTTGGTTCTTAGAAAATTTTTAAAATATGATTTTAATCTCCATAAAATTTTAATTTTGATTTTAACTCCCATAAAATTCAAAGTTTAATTCAGTTTAATAAAAATCAGTTTTATTTTAGTCTTTAATGTTTTTACCTTGAGACGAAGAGAATGAAAGGTCTATGTATTTTTTTTTTAGTTATTCAGTTAAACTAATGATTCGTTATTGGAGCATATAACAACAACCATTTCATCTTTAGGAAAAATCATCTTTTTCTCAACAATGTTTTTGTCATTTGATCCAATAACAATTCATTAGATAAGAATAGATTTGATAAATATTGATAACTCTCAGATAGAGTATTAGAATAGAAAAATCCATTAGTTTTTTGGTTTAAGAACTTTTTGTGTTTTTGAGTTTGTTCCTCCATTTTTGTCTAATGTTATTTTAGCGGATGGATCTTTAATCGTATTTCCACACAGTTTCTAATTTTTTTAGGAGGCTAGTGCCCCTCACATTCACGAAAAGAAGAAGAAGAAATCTTTAAAATTTTCTTCATACATTTACATTTTCGCTAATAATATATGAGAAAGAGGATGATACATTGACAGTATAAAATGTTTTATACAATCATCTAATCACAATCTATCAAATATGATAAATTTAATAATTTTTGAAAAAATTATCTTAAACTAATTTAAATAATAATTTGTGATTGAATGACAATATAAAATTATTTATTAGTGTGTATAGACATTAAATTCATAATATATTATTGAAATCACTATTATATTAGGGATTAGAGGTGTCAAAACTTTATAGACACACTATCTAACACCTTTCAATAACTAACAAATTCTAACAATTAGAGCTTTAATTTGAAGCTTAGCAAAATTTTATTACTAAAGAAATATGGGACCGTTGCAATTTCATCAGCAATATAAGGGTGTATGGTTATTAAAATTAATTTATTTTCCTCAAAATTGCAAAAAAAATTAGTTCCTCATGCAATAAAAAATTATCATAAATTATGTAATCAAACAACGAAAAAACAGTTAAAAGTAACTAAAACAATCATTTCATGAATTTGAGAGACTAAAAAATTAAAATAAATTTTAATTGAAGAACCAAAAAAGATATATTTTAAATTTGAGATATCAAAAAAATATATTTAAACCTTAGTGGTATATTATTTATCATACTTCTTTTATATATTCTTTATTATTAGTTATTTCGGTTAATAAATGGTAAACAGTGTATTAAGATATGAATATTATTTGTCTTCGGTACAAAATTATAACACAATAATGGTATTGGCCTATTATTTAGTTTGTTGAATACATCTTTGGATTTAATTAAAATAAGACAAAAAGTTAACTACGTGCATTTATGCAGATCCAAGTTTTGTAACCAACTGAAACTGTAGAAATAAGTAGATGGACTCAGTTAAATTTCTTCCCAGTTCACATAATCAAAACAAACTATCCTACTAGCTCAATTATTTTTTTCAGGCACGGAATTTCTTGAGATTCTGACTTTGTAAAAAAGAAAGTTGCAAAACTTCGCATAGCATCCATCTGAGTAATAGCACGAAGTCTACAGCTAGTAAATCAACTAGTAGTCAAAATGTTGCAAAGTTTAACTCAGGACCCTCCGCAAAACATGGGCATGTGATCAATATTATGATCTCTTTACACAGCATGGCATTATTCTCTGTGTCTCTGTCTGTGACATAATTTTTCTAATGAAAAGGGTTTCTAATATTTGCGTTGGCGAAAGAGTCGCCGCGAAGGTAGGCATTATATGTGCAAACACCACCCACGCGAGAGAAAGCACTTAGACCTTGAAACGACCTAGCTAGAATCTTTTGCATGCATTATATTATTATTATTTTATGAGAAAATCCAATCCCGCATATTACTAAGATGGGTAACAGCCAAAATTCTTAGACTGTGTTATCAGATACTTGATCGAGAACATGGGAAATAATAATGAAAAATATAGAAAGCTCATTTACAAAATTATGGTGATCATATATAGGGTTCAAGCTAGCTAGTCACCGCTGGTCTAATATTAATTCCACTTTCTTTTTTGAAAATAAAAATTATTAATTCTTGCTTGGTACACATCTTTGATTTAAGTCTCCCCATGTTTTACAAGTATATTTGGTCGTATATATATATATATATATATATATATATATATATATATATTATTCTAGTGGTTGAACTTGCATTTATATATTTATTACAATATACTCCTTTGTATTGTTGGAATATGCTCTTAACTCCTGAGATATATTAATATTAAGTGCATTCTGACTATTAAGGTTTAAAAAGTTTGAGTTCCGTTCATTGGTGCAGGTCATAAAATTCTCATTATGTTGTTAGAATCCATTCACATTAGTTCGTGATTATAAAAAAAAAAAACCTTTGACGGGGAGAAAAGCTAGGACCAAATTAGTTTTTATTTTATTTATATAGAAATACTATATATAAGGAATATAAAAGTGAGAGCCAATCCTGTACTTACGAAAATGACAAGTTTTAGTGCTTACCTACTGGAAGAGGTCAGTGTTAATTTATAGTATATAGTTGGACATAATAGCAGAGTAAAACAATGCACATACGTATGACTTTACATTTATATGTTTTTCCCCACCTGATTCTAGTATATAGGTACTTCTATTTTATCACTTCGGTTGAGGAAATATCACTTTTCCTAGTGTATTTTTCACACACTTTCCTAAACAAAACCCCAACATCTTGTTAAGACTACTGGTCTACTAGCATGGAGTAACTGTTTAAAAATTAAATTAAATATCCTCGCGTAGGAACTATGCCTATTTAGGTTGACATGGATGCAGAAATTGATCTTTGTAGACAGCATCCACAAAAATAGGTTTTATGTTCTTTTTCATCTTTTTTCACTATTTTGTTTAGGCTATTTCAATTTTCGTGCATGAACTAATTTAATTTGAGAAGATGATATTCAAACATATTTTTCTTAAAGAATTATATAGAAAAAAAGGTGTATGTGAGTTGAGATTCAAGTTGACGGTCAAAGACAGTTGTGAAGACGGGTGAATATATGTAGAGTAAATTCTGATAGAATAATAGGAGAGTAAAAGTGTCCGGACCTAGATATTTTGAGCTTGAAGTCTGGAAGATTAAACATTTGTAAATAATCTAATAACAACTCGATAACAAATGATTCGATAAGTTCAACAATAATAAGTTAATTTATAAGATGATGATTGTCTCTTCACTTATACACATTATTTGAATCACATGATTATTAGTTAATGTGAAATTCCTAATATTTCTTTTCACGTTGACAACTAAAGATCTTCAACATAAAGTTTGTAGATTGGATATTTGTAATTGGTTTGATTAATAGCGGGTGATCTTATAGGCTCAACTAAAATTATTAAGATAAGATTTGATATCACCTTATAATTCGGGTTTGGGCTTAACTTAATCACAATAATTAGATCATAAGGGTGAGGGTTTCTCCCCAATCATATATATTATTTTAATCATATCATTAGTTAATTTGAGATCTCCAATACATCTTCCTTAATTATATGTTGAGCATTAAACATTTTGAATGTAAAATTTGCAAGATTAGACATCTATGAGTGGTTCGATAATGACTCAATAACAAGTGACAGGATAGATTTTGAAATGAAGTTTGCAAGATTGGATATTAGATTGAATTTGGGTTTTGGTCTAACCTAATCTAAAAAATTAGATTATAAGGTGAAAATTATCCTCCACATATATACATAAGTTTGGTTGTATCACTAGTCAATGTGTGATGTCTAACACACCCTCCACATGTTGAGGATTGAACATGTGAAGTGTGCAGGAGTAGACATTTGTAGGTGGTCTAATAATAAGTAGGTGACTTGATATATTATCTTAGAATTCGAGTTTGGTTAACTTGATAGATTTAAAGCTAATTGGTAAGATGATGGTTATCTTTCACTTGTAAATACTATTTTGGTCATATCATTAGTCAATATTGAATCTCAAGAAAATGTTTCTCAAGGTATATATGTATCTCAATGAAGGTCAAACTAGTCTGTTTTATTAGACAATTCGAGTTCAATCGTTCGAGAAATCTAGACAATCTTGCTTATCAAGCACAAATTTTGGGATTGGTCCAAGAACATTATACAAGAAATAATTAGTATAGGATCTAAATTTAATTCCACCTTAAAAAAATCATGTATGGATAGTAGACACACTCAAAGCTAAGAGAGAAAGAGAAATATAATAACTTATATGGCATCATAAAATAAGAGAAATATTAAGAGTTGATAGATGTCTTTATTGTTGAAGTGTCTAAATGTACGTAATTATTGTTAGAGGAAATAACAATAAATGAAGGATTTGGTTTTAATTTAATTACACACCTACCTCCATTTCTGGTAAGAATTCACAGTACCTATATAAGAAACAAAAATGAAAACTCTGAAGGAAAAAATTATAGCAGATAAGGGAAGAAAATGACTTCACTACTAATATTAGAAATATAAAACCTATATATATAAAGTGACTGATCAAACAGACCTAGCAAATTGAATAATTATATTTATATATACAAAATTAATAATTAAAATTAGGTGGTTGCCCTTTGCCAACAGGCAAAAGATGTTATGATACAATAATTAAAACCTGTAATTCTGAGAAAGATTCTTTGCTTCTCTGCAAGTGTTCCTAAAATATGCAACATGTCAACTCCCATGCACAGAAAATGACAAACAATAAAAGTTTTGTATAAGCCGTAGAGCTACGAGAATTTTTCTCTCATTTCCTTGTGAATCCGCATGAGAACCCATTTCTTCTCTCCCCATATAGCCTTTCCAATCCAATAGCTTTGTTTAATCCTTCGAATATTTGTCTTCATTGAGCTTCTCTCTCTCCCTGTGAGTCCTCCAACACACACGTAAATGTAGGCGCCGCTTGCTGCTTGTCGTTTTTCCTCCTTAATCAAAGGAGTGATTATTCAAAGCGGGCCGCACGGAAGGAAAAAGAAAACGCGGTGCAGAAGAAAAAGAGAAAACGCGTAGAGGAGCGGCGCGGTAACGGCACAGGAACGTGGAGAAAATTTCCTATAAATAGAGGTGCAAACCTCAGTTGTAAGTATCAACGAGAAACACCAAGAGTGAATTCATCCCAGTAGTGAGAATTCCTAGTGAGTGTTGTGTGAGTTTGAGAAGTTTTATTTTGAGTTTGTAAATCTCTGTAATTTCTATTCTTGTGAGTAATAGAAGTTGTTTTTCTTCTCAAATTCGTGTGTACCAACACCCAATTGATCCGTTGGCCTCAACAGTAAAACTGTGTTCATACTTATCTATAGTCAAAATTGGGTGTCTTGTAGCCAAAACCTAATCCTTGAAAATGATTCCTCATTGGGACCTACACTCTGCGCTGCAAGGAATTGAATAAATAAATATATATAGTGTCCATGATCTCATGACAAGTGGCTCAAATTCTCTCTAAGATGCTCGAGAAAGTAAATCCTTGGACAATAGGGAAGACGATCCATAAATGAGACAATTCGAGGGAATATCAAATATGACACAAGATTATTATTGTCTTTACCATGCATGCATCATCTTGTATTTTATTTTGGCCATCTTTACCGTGTTCACTCCCTATGTTTTTTTAATATATGTTTGCAAACGAATTTTTAGGTTTTTAATTCACACACACAAAAATAGGTCTTGAGTAATTCTACAGCTCTACAGAAAAATAAAAGGCGAATTATTATTTTGATAAACAAATTTCGTGAAGGAATGATAATTCAGTTCAAAGCAAGGAATAAAAACTCTTAACTCAAATTACACATAGAAAATTTACATTTATCTTATCCTGAAAGGCCATGAGATTCCTTAAAAAAAAAGACCGTGAGATTCAAATACCTATTAGATGAGAGATTTATTCAACCAGAGTGGCAAATGATATATTATTGATTGGAGTGTAAGGAAAGAAAATCATCAATGTATATTAGTTCATAATTTTTATCCAACAAAACTGATATTCAAACATTATCAATTGAGTTTCATGTATCACAAAAAGTATTTATTTTTATTTTTATTTTATAGCAGGATGTATTTAAGTATCGCCAGAAAAAAGCATTTAAGTAGCAGGATGTATATATTTTTCATTTTCTCGGACATACAAGCATTCAAAGCTATTAGTTTTGGAGATAAAAGAAGCATATAGAACAAACACTTTTGCCCCTCCGTTTCTTTACCCCTATCATTGCCAATGTATCCATTGTTAATTAGTTAAGACATACTGACATTAACTTTTCGAGGTTATAGATCGTATATATTTGACTATTTTACACTTTGGGATTTGGAGTTAATTATATATATTAATATAGGACTTGCGTGCTAGGAGTTTTACTTAATTTTCCTACTAGAAATAACGGATATAGCTTACCAAGACAAAACTTTGAAAAGTCTAAAACATCTTCGTTTTTCAAGTTAGACACTTGAGGCGGTTGTGTCTTCATCAATATCATAGGCAAATATAAGATGAACATATAGAGTAATTTTTTACTGGAATTTTGGTACTTATCTATCTATATACTGCACGTTAACTTTCTGCTGATACATTATATTTCTAATACGTATAGAATTCTCGGTGACTATGTAATGTTGTTCACCTTCAGGTACATGCTTTGTACCAGTCCCATTTAAATTAAGGACTAGTTAAGACTTAAAACCAACTTAATATATATATATATATATATATATATATATATATATATATATATATATATATATAACAAACGATCGTAAACCAAATAAAAGGAAATGAATTGGTTCAGGCGAAAGAATGACAGTAATTAGTATGCAGTGAGATGCAAGAATAAAAAAAGGAATTTAAGAGATTTGTGTTTAAAGACAAGAGCTTAAAGTTATAAATGTTGGTCAATATATACGCCTTCAAAAAAATTGATATGTTACTATATATATGGCTGCAACCTTATTAAGAATATTTTTATAAAATAAAAATAAATGGGAGTTGTCAGTAACAGAGGTGAACTAATGACATTAATACTAAAGATTATCAAGGAGAGGTAGACAAGGAAATTGGAAGAGAGGCATGGGGATACAACCTCTGTCAAATAGAAAAATTGGAAAAATGAAAAGGTTAAAATAAACCACATGATTCTCAATAGTACAAAATAGGGGTCATATGCGTGCCTTTTGATCTCGTATACGCTGTTAGCTATATATAGCTACTTGCTACCCCAAATATGTTTTAAAATCAAAATGGAAAAAAATGTTAAAAGTCAGAGAAAACACAAGTGGTTTTTTGTCCGACCATCGTCTTCTACATGTAAAATATTTTATTATATTTTAATATTCTAATTTGTGAGAATATTTGATTTGATGTGCGATGACTAATGGTATTTTAGGCTTAATTTTCCATACATTCCAACTAGTCCCACTTGCTAATAATGCACCCTGATTGAGCTTCTTAATTCAGCAAGGAACCTTAATTACCACTCGATCTGTAATAGGGTTTTCTCTTCTTCGACAGATATTGGATCCATGAACACTAAAGGGTTCATATAGTACTACTTCTCTTGCAGCAATAGATATGCTTGAATCATTCTCTTTTGCTTTTGATCAGTTGCAAAACTTATTTAAGGGTCTCCAAAGAAATTGATTTTGTTGGATCTTGGAAACAAGCTTTGGCCTTCTGTTGAATCATCTTTGGTGGTTTTGTTTGGTCGCAGTTATCTTGGAAGGGATACTCAAGGCTGTTATTAAGCTTCATCAATCGTCACCAATGGTTTGCACAAAACTACTTACATCTCTAGCTATCTCTATCTCTATACTTCTTAATTTCTCTTTTGCACCTTATGAACAATTCAAATTGCTTACTCTTCCCATCTTCAGGTTTTTTAATCTTTTTTTAATTAGAATGATATAACATTCACTTAATTTTTTAGGAATAACCACTTCTATTTGGCTTCAAGTCTTGACTTTTTTTGGTTTTGGATCTCATCCTTTATAGCATTTGAAATTAGAAAGGATATAGTTTGCTTTCAGAATTCTTATTAACCGTGGAAGTTCAAATGTAAGCCTTATAGACATCTAACACATCCCCTTAATTTCCAAACGAAAGAAGGGAAAAAGGAGCTCCTATTAATTAATTAGAAAAATTAAAAATGAAAAGAAAGTTTAAGCACAAACAAACTAATATTCACAGTAAGAATTACTAAAACTAAAACTATATAGATCACGTAGTACAGTTACACTTAGATAGGTACTATTGTATAGGTGATGCGCTTTTCTATATGTCACAATTTTCAAATTGTTAAGTTATATACTGGTTAGTGTGGAATTCCAAGACCTAGGAACAATCAAAGAGTTGCAATAAATTTATGGTACAAATGAAAAAGACAGCGAATCCTTTTCTAAAGCATCATATATATAGTGTCTTCAAAATCAGTACAACTAATTAAAATGCATTTGTTTTTGCCCACATATGGAACATATCATCTTGGTTATGGCAATACTTATTGCACAAATGACAAATTAACTTATATGGTGACTATGTTTTTCGTGTCTTCCTGAGTTCCTGACCTTCACTATACCTGCAGGGAAAAAGGTGTATTTAGAAGAATTAACCACTTTAACAAAAATGGATGAGAGAATTTGTGTATCTGTAGAAGATCATCATAAGAGTGGAAGTAGTAGCAAACCCTCTTCCCCAAGTCTTAGAAGAAAACATTCATTTTTCGATTTGAATGAAGAAGCTGTGGATGGTAGTGGAGATGATAGCACCAATGATGATGATGGCCTCAAGAATAGCAATGACATTTCATCACAAGAAGGTAATTTGAGTAGCAACAATAACTCTAGTGAAGAAGGGAAAGAGCATGCATCTACTGTTAGGCAATATGTGCGGTCCAAAATGCCAAGGCTTCGTTGGACTCCTGATCTCCATTTAGCTTTTGTGCATGCTGTTGAGAGGCTTGGTGGACAAGAAAGTGAGTGCAACTCACTCAAGCTTATAGACTTAATTAGCTTCTAGCTAGCTAGTGATGGATTTTATTATACGTCACCAAATGGAACAATTGAGAACATGCTTAGTTTGATTTATTTTTTAAATTATTTCTTTAATTTCTGAATATTTTTTTTAAAAATAAAACATAATTTGTCAAAGATTAATCTAATTTCAAACTATAAATTCTTATTTCCAAGCATATGAACACTTATCCTTAACTTATTCACATGTCATATCACTTCTTATACTAATGTTTCTCTTTTTCTATTTCTTATTAAGTATGAATAGATTTGTGGTATGATCACATATCATTTTTGTTTCGAACTTTACGTTTCACCGATCATATTTGGTACAGAAGCAACACCCAAGTTGGTTCTCCAGTTGATGAATGTGAGAGGACTCAGCATTGCACATGTAAAGAGCCATTTGCAGGTATATTCCTTATAAGCAAGTTCAAATATACAGCTTAATGGGTTTAATTGTTTGCTTGATTGTAATCCAGCTAGAAATAGGTCTTTTTGCAAAATAATTTATTATTTTTACCTTTGTGCAACGTCTTAATTATATTTTTTGAATTCAGATGTATCGAAGTAAAAAGCTTGATGAGTCTGGCCAAGGTAAATTTTTCACAACCTTAATTATATATTGTAGTAAAACCATGTTTTGAACTTATTGCACGCGGCATGCCTATTTCATGTTTGCAAGGGTTTACATCATCATTTGCATGATCATTCACTGTGTTTTATTACAGTTTTACCCCACAATAGAGCAATGCAAGGAAGGCATAGTATTTTTGATATGTACGGAAGACTAAATGCCCCACGACACTTTGGGAATGATAATAGGAACTATTCGCCATCATCTCTACTGATGGAACAAACACCTCATGAAAGTTGTCATGGCTCTTCAAGGTATAGAAAAGAAAACTAGCCAGTGGAAAAAATTATAATTAGTACATGTATTAAAACATGGATAAAATTTTGATATATCTTTAATGTTCCTCTGTGTAGATTACACCCGACAGCACTCTTCAATAGTCACATGATAATAAGATCAAGTTCAGGGTGGGACAAAGATTTATATAATTATCAGTATCAACGCAGTTTCTGCAGTCCTAACTTCACTGGCCACGCGAAGTTTGATGCTGAGGTAATAAAGCTGCTACATTACTCACATTTTTACCTGCCAATTGATATTATTTGATTTGCCTAGCTAATTATGAGAATTGAAATACCTAAATTAAAGGAGAAATAATAATGATAGAAATAAAAGAGAAATAGAGTAGAAAAAGTATTTTATTTAGATGCGTGAAAAAAGAGAATGGAAAAAACAAATAACATATATAATTTTTTTAAATTTTTTATATTATAAAAAATTAAAAATTAAAAACCGAAAAATAAAAAGGAGGTCGGGATCTTATTTTGTCCCATTTCACTTCAATTTGGGAAAAAAAGTGTTTTCTAGTAGATCTCATGAAAATAACTTCACTTCTATCTATTTATTCTCCCAATCAAAATGGGGTTGGAGTTTATATTCTCCATAACTGATTTATAATTTTAAAATAAATTGTCACATTGTGTGATATTTAATTCGGAGTTCCATTTGTCAGTATATATATCTTGCATTAGTCAAGGTAATGGTTCCTTTTGGATTGTAGGCTCATGATTTGAAAATCTAATGCCAGAATTCATAAATCAGCAGGTTCAAATATGGAAACAAGGTCTCATCAAAGACCAATTAGAGAGGTTGAATGAGAAGAAAGGGTCCCCGAGTTTCTTAGAGCTAAAACTAAGTCAAGAATATTCAAGAAATGTTAGAGATCACCAGATGAACAAAGACCCAGAAAGTGAACAAGAAACTAATACCAGACTCTCTCTTTCGTTGTTCACTTCGTCCTCATCCTCAAATTCATCACAACAAGCACAATGTAGTGAAAAGCATAAAGACAGTGCCCGTGTTGAGAGTTTTTGTTTTCAAAATTATGCACCAAGGAGTCGTTTGGGATGAGTACTTATTAGGATCTAACCGTGTCAAATAGAGCATAGGAGTGAGATCTTTTAAGTACTTGTCTTTAACAAATCATATATATACATGCATATATGGATCTTTTCAAACAAAATAAGTAAATCTAATTATTTGACTTTTGGTGATGTTGTTTTACGTAAGAAGTATAGAGAATATTATGCATTGATGTCATTTAATTTGAATTCAATGGTTGACCATTGACTCAATGGTAGCTTCAAATCCTAAAGAGCCACCTCAAGTCCTCACTTCAGGTTTGCAGAGAGCCCTAGTTACTTATTAATTATTTATAAGTAAAAATGTGGAAAATAGTTTAAAAATGAAATCTCTATTAAGGTTTAGTAAAATCGAAAAAAAAAAGTGGAAAAAAAACCTTTTATGTTTTTCTTCAGAAGATTGCCATTTGAAAAATAAATTACGTTAAAAAAATTGATTCACCCGTAAAGAAGGGTGAAAAATTTAATCTTACAATGTCACTAATACATCCACTTTAAAGTATTTATCTAAGTCATTTTTTAAGTTTATAATAACTTTAAGAATATTTATTAATGTCCTGTCAAAATAAAATTTTTATTTTTAAGAAAGCAAATAGAAAATTAATTTTGAAAATAATTTGGGGAAATTTGTTGAAAAGTAAAAAAGAACAGTGTTATATTTGAAAAGATTTAAAAAATATTTATATAATTTTTCTAAAAGAAGAATAATACATGAATTTACACTTCTATGATCTTGGTGATAATTGTCCATGTGGAAGCATGTTATTGAGAAGGTTATGCTCAGTTTTTCTTCTTTGCTGAACAAATATAATTTGTAAATTAATTTTTATAATAATTATCTTTAAAATAATATAAAAGTTTTTACATACCTATACTAGTAAACTCTATAAAATACGAATGTATGTTATTCGAAACTGTTTCCAAACATATGTGGATGCTTCATGAGATCATAGAGAGAATTCCGGTGATCGAGCCACAACAATCTCAAATGGAAAGCTGCATATACACCTGCACAAAGACTTCTAAACTAAGATTAGTAACGAATTGTATAAGTAATTATTAGTAGACACATAAAATTGTATATTTCTTGCATACAAACCATATCACCCTAAACTAAGATCAATAAAATAGTTAAGCATGTCGTCTCTCGTGCAAAACTCAACTAATTAAAGGATTACATGCATAAAGTGCCTAAAGAAAAGTTCACTAGTACAAAATAAGTGTTAACAACAATTTTTTCTTTAATATACAAAATTATATATATATATATATATGTATATATATATATATATACACAAAATTAGACAGTACCATAACTCATTGTCATCAAGTCAATAGAATCCAAGTTAATGAAGAATTAGTATATTGATTTCAAATTTACTCTGCAACTCTAAAATTGTACCATTTTTTTACATATATAAAATGATTCGGGTTATAAGATTGATTTAATAATAAATAAAAAATCATGAATTTGAATATTAAACTAACAAAAAAAATTATCAAATAACAAATAGTAACTAACATTTGATTGATAAAAAAAAACCAAAGTGAGTAACACCTAACCGTGATATTTTATATATATACTGAATCTCCAGCACAACATTCACCTCCTGCATCATTAGCACCAGCATTATGATCATCACTCCTCCGAGACCTGCTGGAGCCATTATCATATTCACCGCAGGAAAGTATGGCCATTGATATTATTGAGAGGGATATAAGGATCATGCCAAACAAATGCAAGGCCCTAATTAAGCCAAACGTGAAAGGGATAATTTCTACCTCATGGTCACCATATGCGCCGAGGGAGAAGTCTCTGCCCATCTTAATTTCACTTCTCCAACGTCTAACGCTCAACTTCTCTATATATAGTCGTGACACAAAACTTGCGTCTTAGACTATTCATAAACTTGCTAGCTAGATACTCCTTTTCTTTCTTTAAAAATAACCAGAAAAAAAAAGTAAATTAATAATTGAAGTTGACATGTCCAACTGGTAACCGATACTTGATGCTTATAAAGGATGCCACTTACGTATAATGAATAAGTTTTGAACAATGTGATTTTACTTGACGTGAATAAAATTAATCTGAATAACGTAGGTTACATATGAATTAGGTCAACTAACACCAACTGTCATATATATCTTGTGACTACCATTATCTTCATTTGCCATATCTTAATTAAAAGTTTGAATCATTTAGGAGCATCCTCCAGCTTCTGGTTCAGCCTTTCTGATTCATGATAAAGATTTGAGAGATCTATGCCACAATTAGCATCCTCTAGATCCATCTTCAGACTTTTGATATATTTTTCCTATTTTTCTCTTTTGGACCTTTGTCCCTTTTGTTACCAAAAAATAAATTAGACCGCTAGAATTTCTCCGGGCGATAATAGTTGATCCAAACTCTTTTTCTTCTGCTAGGTCATATTTATCATTTTATCTGCCCAAAAAATGAAGTAGTGCGTGTTTGATAATTTTACAAACATGATTTTTTAAAAAAATAATAATTAATTATTTTTGTGATAATTTTCCTATAATTTTGTGTTCACGTAATTTTCTACCAATAAACTAAACACACAACAAGTCATTTATAATTTTTCTTAACA
This sequence comes from Glycine tomentella, assembly GCA_007407185.1. Classification (NCBI taxonomy): domain Eukaryota; kingdom Viridiplantae; phylum Streptophyta; class Magnoliopsida; order Fabales; family Fabaceae; genus Glycine; species Glycine tomentella. The sequence goes on along the minus strand of PYAF01002678.1, from coordinate 2,076,738 downwards.
AAATAATGCTTTCGGGCATTATTATTGTTATACAAACTTTCTTAGTTTTTTTTAAGCATTATAGTATACTGTTATACAGATACCTTGATTTAATTTAATCAGGTCATGTGAAAGACATTTTTTTCTATTAAACTGTTGAAGAGAAAGAATAAAATCATATTGTGACCAAAAATGTGTGTCAGACTATACAATGGATACTCTTTATATAGATCGATAATAATAATTACACATAATTCATAATTAGAGAATATTATTTTAAAAAAAAAAACAGATTCTATCAAATCAATTTACAATAAATAAAATATTTTATTCTTAATTCTCAATGCTCTCCCTCAAGCTAAAAATTGAGCTTCACTAAACATAATGTTTTGAAGACAACTCAAGATCTTGGTGAAGTAGCAAGAGAGACAATATTGCATCTGAGACATAATTGCGACTCATCTGAAACACAATAAGAGAGAATCAATGCATGTGGGAGAAAGACAAGGGTAACTACATCTAGGACATAGACGGGACCAGTGCATGTAGGAGAAAGACAGGACAGTGGAAACCAATTAAGGCCTTTGTCAGAACGGAGATCGAAAATGTGGCCATGACGCACCATAAAAGTGGAAGAATCATTGGAAAGAAGAGTACAACGATAAAAAAAGAGGCATTGTCAAAGAAACACATAATGGAGCAAAACTTTAGGGGTGACATCGGAATGGAGGACTGACAACACCGGTGGAAGCGTGGCCGGAGGAAGATCCATGCTTGGTTGTTTGGCACGTGGGAGCGCGTGAAGCCTTTGATGATGACACGCCAAGATCTGTGTAGACCGACAAAAGGTACACCGAATGGGGTAGGTGGCAGTCGAAAGGTCATCGGAAAAGTCAATGCCGATGGTCAAAGACAACGTCGGAAAATGGAAAAAGGTCACTGAAATGCGAAAACATATCGCTGGAAGAAGAGCGACAACTAAATAGGACGAAAACATATTTCCTCGACCAGACTTTGGATGCCATGTTGAAGAGATAAGATAAGACAGAGGCGTGACTAAATGTGTCCCAAAATACATATCAGATGCTTGTTTATACATAATTAAAAGAAATTAAGTTTCCATCAATTCACAATAAATGACATTTATTTCTCATTCTCAACCTAAGCATTTAAACATTGATGTAGCATATTATTACATTCATACCGATTTGATCACAACCCAGGCAGAATTTTCCTCTGATCTGCTTAAATTAATAAAAACTACAAAAGCAAGAAAACAAAGTAATAACATTTAACACCCACAGAAAAACCGATGCTTACTGATAAAAATGAAAAATGACACTATGCAATTAATAACACCATCTTGAATGTTGAAGAAGCGTGCAACAATCAGAACTTTGATCATCTCAGAATTAAAGGAACTCTACCGAATAGATTTAGTAGTATATACAATTTGAAATTTATAGATACATGCTATGTTGGTCTACTTGTTTACATGAATTACGTGTGGAGTTAACAGCTTCCATATACTCATGTCGCATCATTAATTTACTTTAAAAGCGGATCGGATGATCTAATTAGCCACCGCCACCTCCACCGTCATTAGAACCACCCCCACCGTCATCACCACCAAGTCCAGTTAGACCACGATTTCTTTTTCCTTGATGCCTGTGGGAATCGTCAACCCCACAAGAAAATATGATCATTGATAGAACCGTAAGAGACAGAAAAATCATTCCAAACAAAAATAAAGCCCCACATTGATGCCTAATTACTTCATCTCCGTGACCACCGTGAAACATAGCAAGGAATTCTCTGCCCATCTTTCACTGATTAATGGGAGCTTTTCCTATAGAAGAACACTTACATCTTTATATATCCGATCAATCGATCATGACCCCCTTGATGATCTAAAAGTTAGATGCCACTAACTTGGTCAAAAACTTCTAGAGTTTATATAGAAAATTAATAAAATTAAAAAGGTGCATAAAAAATTAGTAAAAGCGAGGTTGGCCGGATTTGTTGGTAAAGGGATATTATTTTGTATGAATAAATAATCATGTCAAGCTATAAAATTGGGATTCACCGATTCAGATCCTAACATTTTGTGGTGGAGAACCGAACATTTTTTGTAACGTGTACAATTAGGGTGCTTAAATTTTTGGTAACGTGTCCAATTAGTTAAATTTTTCTTTGATTTCCAAGCGGTGCTTGAATGATGCAAGTGTCGCGAAGGAAATCCACCAAATTATGACGAATCACGTGTTCACCTACCAAAACTTTATGGAAGCACTTTAGGAAGTATTTAATTTAATTCGATGAATGTTTTGATATTTTAAAAAATAATAATTTTTTCATATTAATATGAAAAAATAAAATAAAAACTCCCTGCAGGGTCAAATGCCATTGTTAGTGTGTGGTGTGGTCTAACTCTCTAGGCAAATTGTATTTATTTCATCTTTTTTTTTTCTGGCCTAAACATAAATTTGAAAATCAAACCAAATTTGTACAAATTCAGTTGCTTAACTATGAGTATAATTAATTTTGCACAAATCTTAATGAATTTAATTTTACGCACTAAATTTTACTCCAGTCGCAGAGAATTGAGGAGCTGGCCTAGGAGACTCACAATTACAAAATCATTCTCTGCTGCATCTTCAAATATATAGGAGGATACAATTATTTCGGACAAATAATACAGGAACAGATTGCATTAAAAATTGATGCAAATCACAGATTCAACTTTTTATTGAAACGACATATTTATATTTACAAGATACAAAAGGCAATAGTGATTTACATTGTCAGTTATATTCACCTCGTGCATATAGAAGCACAAGGGAACCCACCATGCAGAAGGATGAAAGCACAGAACACTGATGCAAAAATTACATCAAAATTGTTGTATACATGTCAATTATCAAAGGCACTTCTCTCCATAAAGCTCAAGCCTCTGAAATGGGAGGTGTTTGTAGATCCTGAAAAATTGAAGGACTTTATGCTTTCTTATTTCCTACATCAGTAGTATTTACACAAAAACATGCACAAACAAAAAAGTCATCAAATTACCTCAGGGAGCTGCAAATGTCCATGATATGCATTAGAAGATTTAACCATTGTTTCCCACTTAGGACGCAATGATGATGTTGTCTTGGGAGTTTTACTTCTTGCACAAATGTTTGCAGTAAGGTTAGACTGTGAAGTCATGTTCTTTTTGCAAATTGTAGGTAAAGTGCGCTTAAGCCAAGACTCTGACGGAGCTTTTAGAGAAGGAAGAACAATAGGAAATCCAAAACAGCTTGCACCAGATATTTCTTGATGGCCTAACTTTGTAAGACATTGGCTTTCTAAGTCAATCTTCCCATTATATCTCACCTTTGACCTAGCCAAAGTGCATTCTTCATCGACCCATTTGGCAGCTAGTTGTCTCTTCAAATCAAGTTCTGAATTCTCAGTTCGGATACTAGAATTTTTGTCCCTGCTATACACTTGACTTTCTGAATTTATCTTCTTACATCCAATCACTTTAGGACTTGAATCTGTTGAAGGATTATAATAAATGCCACTATCTCTTCTAAAAGTCTCAAAATCTCCCCCTATGTCATTGGTTTGATACTTAACCTTGTGTACAGAATCAACATATAGAGTTGTCTCATGTACATGGCTTTCATAACTAGAATCATGTTGAGGGCAACATCGTTGATGTGGATCAATGCCATGTTTAGATTTTACAAGAATATCCAAAATCTCTTTTTCTTCTTTAAAGCCAGACTGGGAATCTATTAAATTTTTCCCATAAGGAGTTCTACCTTGCTGCAGAATAAGAAAGGGTAAAATAAAGATAACAGCATCTGAAGTGAAATAATGACAAACAAGAAAGAAAAGCAGATGGAGTACAAATTAACACCTCTTTTGAAGATCCAGTGTGAGAAGCAGCAGATTTAGCTTGCATTCCATGAGCTGCATGCCTTTGAACCTTATCCACCATTCTTACTCCAGGAATTGGATTCAAAAGACAGAACCGAGGAAATAGGCCACAAGTTGTAGTTGTGTAGTTTTCATATTCACTGTAATCATCACTTTCATCTCCACTTTCTTCCCTTTTGATATCTTCAGTGTAATGTGGCAAAGCTTTTGGCCTATGCTGGTAAATGGGACATGAACTTTCTGTATTCACTTCATTCTTTTTCTGCTTTTGATGTTCTTGTCCAATACGTGCTTTCTTGGAAGCATATTGTGCTTCAGATGTCATTGCCTTTGCTGCAAGCAAGAATCTATCAATCATGAAATCGCGGCCTTGTTGATGGTCACTCGAGAAACTTCCAAATGGTTGGACCTCTTGTTCATCCCATCCACTCAAGCCACTCACACTACAGCTCATGAAGAATGATTCACTCCTGGAAAGCAGGTCACGAGCATCGTCATATGCCTCATCTCCATCATCTGAAACAGAACTTCCCCTCTCCTTCGTTTTCTCTTTTGAATGTTTTGTTACATTTTTGTCCAAAGGTGCAACACTTTGAGAGTTGGAAAGGGTACTTCCACTTCTCATCTCAGCAAGTGATTGTTGCTTAATTTGTGATGCCCTCCCAGGTGGAAAGTTTGGAGAGGTTAAGGGCGACTGCTCAATAGCTTGTGTCTGTAATTTGCTTTCATCTTTGGGTCTTCCTGGTGCCTTCTCCCATACAAAAGGAACATTTCCAGCATTCCTCTTTGGCACTGAATTTAACTCTGATTTGTATGCAGGAGGAATTGGAAGTCTGGCTAATGGACTATCAGTTTTGCTTTTGTGGTCTGTTTCAGAAGCCAATGTTGATGAGAACCGTCTCACTGACATAAGTGGCTGATTCAAATTTAACTGGTTTTCTTCCATTAGATCTTTGAGTATCATGGAATTAGCTTCTGTAAAACACCAAAATCAAATTACACTCAAACTTGACATTTTCAGCAACATGTTCAAGAAAAAGACACTCGCATTATTATTACAGTGAAAGAATGTCCTCAAGGAAAAATTTGTATCAAAAGTAGGGAATAGAACCACTGAGCAAAAAATGACCTACATATAATTCGGTATTGCTAGTTGATAATATACAATCATACAACTATACAAGCATATTGAAATAGGCGGAGTTAAAACATGAAAGAAAATCAATGCAGCAGAGGCCAAATAAACCTCTCACATTACAATACTGCTAAATGGATAATCAGCATTTGAAAATGAAAAGTGATTAATATGATAATAAATTAGGCATCATGCATTTAAAAGTAAAACATGTACCAGTCTTCGCAAAGATGAATGATAGTCAATCTAAAGTAGGGGATAAAGATAAGTAAAAAATAAAAAATAATTGTCCCAGTGAAAAGTGCTAAAATAATTGCAATATTTTTAATCTGCAGCGCCCTAGTCAAGGTTTTAAATTACAATCACAGTTGTCATTGTGCCAATTCTTAATATTGCAGGAAATTGCAAACAAATGCAACTTATGCGACGGCAATCGTGGTCATAGAAAATGGAAAAATCTTGATGTTGCGGTCAAAATAGCAGACACAATCAAATCAGATCATCAAAGAAATGGAAAATTTTAGTTTTATCAGTTAAAAGCCAAGACAAGGCCATCATTCATCAAAACCACTCACTTCATTCAAGAACAAGAACCAAAGAAAGTTTTGATGGGTGGCATTATTAGAATAATAAAGAAACATGTTTTTATTTTCTGAACAACATTTACTGGACCATTCATCGCCATGTACCAAACCAAGAAACTCCAACACAGACACACACACAGAAGAACACAAAAAGAAAGAGTTCAGGAAAAGAACCTTGGAAAAATGACTCGATCCCAGGAATCAACTCACTTTCTTCCTTTGGAAAGCTAGTGAATAAGACCTGCAAAGCAGCAACCAGAGAGAATATAGAAGCAGAAGCAATTTCGTGTCTTGCACAAGAACACCAGAAGATAAAGAAGACAAAGAAAGAAAGGAATTGCTTTTAGAATAAACTATTATGTACGCTTGTGTTTATTTCTTTGTTGCTGAGGTGAGTAAATCCTTCTCTTATTCTCTCTATTTATTATAGCATAGAATTATTTTTTATATAAAAAAGAAGATAAAATGTAACTAAGTACGTGCACACATTATGATCATTTTCATGGTCCTTGAGACTTTAAAGCAGCTATGTAATTAAGGGACACTTGTATGGGATCATGTGACTGGGAAGCCAATGCAGCGTGATAACCATGATTATGGTACGTATCAGAGTACACATGAAATGATAACTATGAATGTGAAAAGTGTTGAAAATGACAAAAACACCAACCCTGCGTTACGTGTTCGGTTATTGAAGGAAGAACAATGTCTGCTAGACACCTTGGTGAGAGTAACACAAACAGATGATAGAGAAATCTTAATGAATGATATGATGCAATATAAGATGAGAGATAAAACGAAATGAAACGTGTCAACTAGGTAATTACATTATTGGAATTGGAGTCTCTATAAATCAGAAATTGTTACTTGGGGAATGATCTTGTCCATTACATTTGCACATATGGCTCCCATTTTCTTCTCCTTCCTTCTATTTGTTTATTTACTTTAGTCTTCTGTGCTTATTTTCTTGCTAATAGAAATTAGGAATATACTAAATCCAAATCTGCGGAATAAGTTTTTTATTATGCGATTGATAATGACAAGAAACCGGCGCACAAAGCAAATAACATATGCTAAAAATAGGATTCTTTCATCTGCATATTATATTTATAATTTCATTAATTAAACTAACTAATAATTTAAACGTGTACATATATCATGATAAAAAAAAGTGTATATATCTATTTACACTCTTTGTTTATCTATACAATACCAAAAAAAAATCCATTTATACTCCAATGCACAAGACATTAAGCATTAAGCATTGAGCATTAATTAAGCAATGCTTATTATGATTTGAATAGTCCACGCCCCAAAAAAACATTATTATTTGAACATGCCACAAATTAAAAAATGGATGTTGGTTCAAATATATACTTTTTTTTAGAAGGTTCAGATACATACTTTATATTATATGCAATTTCAAAATATTAAATTGGTCATTTGAAAGATGAAAGTAACAGGTGATTTTCACGGCCATGTTACATGTAGTAATTAAGAAAAGTAATAAAAAATAGTGGTGTAAAAGAAAACTAATCTATACTAAAATATGAAAGAATTTTTTCATTTTAGTACTTTTTTTATTTAATTTTCAAATTTACTCATTACTAGTAAAAAAAGACAAAATTATATATATTGTTCTCAAATTATAATTATCTTCAAATAATTTTTATTTTTTATCATATAATTATTGTTGTCATGTTGTTTTAAAAAACTAAAATACACATATTTACACTATGAATTATTGAATTATATATATATATATATATATATATGTATATATGGTTCTGCAAATATCGCTGTCCGAACAATTGCAGACTCTGACCTGTATATTCCTTATATTAAGACTATAGTTATAGGAAAGTTATTTATGAACATCCAATATGTCATTAGATCACCTAGTGAGAGAGGTAAAATAGAAAAAAAAAATATATATATATATAAATATTATTGGTTGTATAATCAAGATAGTAATAGAGAAAAATGATGAATGCTTATTAGGTTTTTAAAAAATATGATGCCTGAGTATCATTGTTCATAGTTATAGTTACTTAAGCTAAAATAAGAAAAACAAAGGCTGAAATTCTACAAAATTAATTTCATTAGAAAACAATACATGAGTGAATGATTAGAATATAGTACATCATGCATGTGCTAGAGCATAATCAGCATCGGCATACATACAGTGTTAGCAAATCTATAGAGCACGTACGTTTCATTACTTGAAATTATACGCCTAGATGATACACCTGACAGTTTCAAATGTCAGTAGAAAGTGATCATCATCATACATTTTAACGATTGAAAAAAATATTTTGAAAGAGGAACATAAGTGTCTCTTAATCCATTAAATTGAAAACTAATCTTGTTAACTCATAATTTGTGATTGTTACGGACCGAAACAAATTTAAAATACAATAAAAATTAAACATAAATTCTTTTATTAAAAAATTATTCTCTTTTATTTAAACATAATAATACCTTATATCATTATCTCAACTCAAAATCTTTTGAATTGATGTGAAAATACTATTGGTATAAAACACATGCCCCATGACCGACACCATTAAGCTGTCCTAGCAAAAGAATTCGTTTCTTGTTACTTTCAGCCTTGAGCTTGGTAGAAATAGCTGGAATTAAGAATTGAAGAGTTATATACGATAGTTGGATAGACGGATCCAGAACTTATTGAAAGGGATTAAATTCTTTTCTTCACTTTTAATTGTTTAAATATCTAATTTTTAATAAATAATAATTTTAAAAAAATTATTTACTATTTTACATATAAAAATGAAAATTATTTTTATTTTAAATGATAATAATCTTAATCGTTATCATAAAACACATAATTAATTTTACACAATTTTATTTTATTATCACCTTAATCATTAATAATAACAAACATAATCAATTTTACATAATTTTACATTAATTAATATTAATCATTATTAAAATAATAACATAAATAATTAATTTAACATAATTTTATATTAACTAACTTAAAAATAAAAATATATATTTATATATGTAAGAAGTGTCAAGGAATCAGGAGGGATGGGCGGGCTGCCCAGCTCTCCTTGATACAATTGAATTTGGATTGTTAATATTAATATCGTTGTGTTCCATTTGTGTTATAGTCATTAGATTTGATTTTGAAATTTGAGTGCAATAACTTTGGAAACCAAACATGCTATAGATACTAAACCATTTCTCTTTAATTATTTGATGCAGTTTTGTTAGGAAACGTGCATATATAAAGCAGAGCAAAAAATACAGAACCCTGATTGAGCTAGAATTCTGGTGTTAAACGTTATTCCCAGAACAAACACTGTATTTGGACCAGCGGTGCCTTCCTAGTTTTGATTATGTGCTGCTTCAACTTTACCACAAAGGAGAAGTATAGTGTGGAGGAGCTTTATTCACATCGGACTTTCCATATGTAAAATGGCTTTGACAACCACACCCCACAAAAGGATATACTTATTATCTGCGGCAGTTTGTTGGCCAAAGCATGGGCACAAAAACAAACCAATTTCCTTTGGTACCTATGCTTAGGAGTCCAATTATTATTTACTAAAGTGCTGCTATGACCCTTTATATCTATGAATAGAAGTCATAAGTCAAAATCTACATATGTTCAAAATTGAAAAGGGAAATCAAAAGTTAATAGTATATGTCACGTCAATAAAGATGATAATTCTTTTCCACATATTTGCTTTGGAATTTATTCCCTTTCAAAAGTTACAACTAAACATCGGTAAAGCTAAAAAGCAAAACTTCCATTGTTTGGAAGGAAAAAAAATCAATTAGAAAGAGCATAATTATGGGTTTTGGAAAAGAAAAAAATTGACGGGCAAGTTTATCCCAATACAAGATTGTTAAGTTTAATGATACTCCTAAAAGCGGAAGAATTTTCTGCTCTTTTAGCTTATAATTCAATTAAAAAATAACATTTTTCCGGTGAATTATTTGTCGAAAAAAGTAGAATAACGAGCAGCAACATAGAAAAATGTTCAAAAAACAAATCGCCATAATTAAATGTGAATTTCATGATTTTAGTTTTAAAAGAGTTAAACTCTCATTGTCGTGGTACATTGTCATATAACCAAATTAATAATTAATGCTTATGCGAAAGACATATGTAGGAAGTAATAAATAAATAACTAAAGATTAAACACTAAATTGTAATTGGGTTAAATTGAAATAGTTTATAAAAATAATTATTATTTGATAGAAGTAGTGATTATAAAAAGGGTGAAATAAGGGTGTCTTTATGATAAAAAAGTATTATCTCAAAATCTATACGTCGAAAAAAAGTCTTTTTATAAAAAATATAGATATTATTTATCTATTATTTGTGATAATCATATATTTTAAAATCCTACTAATTTATTATAATTATTAATCTTAACAATCCTTAATATTTACAACTAACACCTTGATGGCTACAAAAGCCTCAACAAATGTGAGCATATATATTCTATAACTAACAGCTAATTTATGCTCTTGTTTTTAAAAAAATGAAAATAAAAAAGCTAATTTATGCTCTTATGATGGAAGAAAGGAAGCAGAAGCATATTCCGCACAAATTTCTTCATTTTTATAATTAATAGCTATTCGGTTTGCCTTGCAGCAATAATTTCGAGCATATACGTATATACATAGGGCATTCTTGATCTCCGTCAAGACTAAGCAATTTAATTAACGTCAAAAATTATTTTTAACTATTTAAGTATATAAAAACTCAAGGATACCTTTTTTTTTTAAATTTACTTGCTATTATAGAAGATAGATTTTAGTTAACTATGCAAATATATTCGTAAAAAGATATTTTTGTAGCCACGGTCCCGTGGAATATTTCCTAACTAGAGATTAGTTAGCTATAGAATTTCAGTTAATAAGAGGTCATAATCCATCAGTCGCTATAATGCTATGGAAACATTTTGTAGCTAAATTCATAGCAAAATTGCATAGTTCTTGTAGTTTTATATATTAATTAAAGAAATCTATTATTGTAATTCACTTAATGTCAAGTGAATAATTGGTAATTAATATAATACAGATACTTAATTTTCCAAAATTAAAGAAATTCTAGAACGATTATACACTATTGTTATAAAATCTTAATGCATAATAAATGGAAAAATATATTACAATAGGATTGTTTTCAAAAAGAAAATACTTCTGTTGTCTCAAAAAAATGAAAAAAAAATACTTGTGAAAAAAAAAATTAAAACATATTATTTGTCTAGAAAATTTTAAGACACCTAATCCATTTATCATTGCTTACAAATAATAAACTATATAGCTTGGATTATAAACTATCCGTTATAAATTAAGGTTTTCTAAATCTTAGGAATTGCTCAATAATATCATAAAGAATGAAAAATAAGAGGTAACCAAGTGTAATAACCGATGAGAGATAAAAAAAGAAGCCGAGAAGAAAATGTGACAAGAGAAAGTATCTTAAGATATTAATTAAGTAATTAAAAAATCATTTATTAAAAATATTATTGATAGTTTGATACGCTTTTATATTTTTTTAATAGAAAATATTTATTTATTTAACTAATATCTCGAGTCATTGATTAATAAAAAAAAGTCAGATATGACAACCAATAACTTGTTCCTAGTTCCCCACGTGTGTGGCAGCTTGATCAAGGTTTGAATTGGTTAGAGTCCATTGACCTTAGGGTCCACCAAGATTTTACCCACTAGTTGTACCAAAAGACTATTATCATATGTACTCCAAGTCTTTGGTAGCATGTGTTAAATTATTCATTTTTGTAGACAAAAGAAACAGATGCAAATCAGAGAAGTTATTTAATTTTTAGGGCAAGAATATTTATAATTTGTTAATGTCAAATTGAAAATAAACACCTCTTTGAATAGTTTGAAGGATAGTCTTTGACTATTTTTTTATATTAGCGTGATGTATGTAAAATAATTAATATCCAATATGCCAATTTAAATTTAAATTCACATAGTTAACATTTTAAAAAGGTTATTATTAGTGTATGTTTGCTAATTAATTATTCTTAAAAATATATTATTCAGTTTTTTAAGAAGTTGTAAGAAAGTATTTACGATTTAAAATAAATTTTTGCTTGAATGGACCTATTTTAATAGTTTGTCAAATATGCCCTTAACATTAAAGAA
>PYAF01002678.1:2050478-2064854 GCA_007407185.1 Glycine tomentella | reverse complement strand
TGAATTAATGACTTTTAATTAAATTAGAAGAAATATGTGTGAATTGATATTTGCGCTCAATAGTATATAGTATGATTATGTCTCACAAAACATTTAAACTAGTTTTTATTTTTTTTCATTAGATGAAAAACTTATTTGACTGTTTGGTAAGAAAACTTCTTTTAATAATTTTTTAATAAATTCTGGCATTTTTTTGAAACGATATTTGAAATAATATTTTTCAAAACACTAGCTTATAGCTTTTTATATTTTTTCTCACTTTTATCCTTGATATATTTATTGATTTCTTTGTTACCTTTTAAAATAAATTATGATATTATTATTTTTTGTCATTTTATATTTTTATTATTTTAATAACTAGTTTTATCAAACACTTTAAATATGTTGTAGAACTCCCAAAATTTTCCCATTTTTGATAAATTTCATCTAATAAAGGGAGAGTGTGTTCAACATCATCAACAACACCTGTAACCCAAATTAATCAGGGTCGGTGATAGATGAAACAATGATAAATTGAAAATAAGACAAAGAAAGAGAAAGGGAGAGGGAAAGAAAAAAAGTGGAAAAAAGATAAAAGAGAGGAAAAATAAACTAAAATAAAAGAGGGTGAAAGGAAGAGAAATGAAGAGAAAAATAACTAAAAAAGGGAACGACCGAAACATAGAACTATTAATGGATTTAACCTTCCACCAAGCTTATAGTTTTTTTCCACTTCGTCATAAAATATACCGTCCACAATCTATATCCCACTCCATTAGGTTTTGTTTAACTACCTTTCTCCAAGTAAGTTTCGGTTGACCTCTACCTCTCTTTGTGTCGAACTTTTGGTAACAAACCCTTGTTCTTACGGGAACACCCAGTGTTCGTCTCATGATGTGTCCAAACCACCTCAATCTATACTTCCTTATTTTTTCACATACAGGTACCATTGATACTTTTCGTCGAATATCTCCATTTCTTATCTTATCAAACTTCGTGTAACCACACATCCACCTTAACATCCTTATTTCTGCTACCCCTATTTTATGCTCATGTTGCCTATATGCTGCCCAGCATTCTGCTCCATATAACATTGTCGGTCTTACAGTTGTTCTATAAAATTTTCCTTTTAGCTTAAGGGGAATTTTGCGGTCACACAAAAACTCTGATGCACTCTGTCATTTCATTTACTCTGCTCTAATTCTATGATTTACATCTTCATCAATCTCACAACTTTTTTGCAAAATTTATCTCAAATATCTAAAAACATATTTCTTGGGTACCTATTGACCAAGTAGATACACTGTGTCTTGATCACCATCTCTTATCCGCGAAAACTCACACTTCATATATTCATTTTGCTCTTACTTATCGTAAATCCTTTAGACTCCAAAGTGTTTATTCATAATTTCAGTTTCCTATTAACACCATCTTTAGTCTCATCAATAAGCACAATATCATCTACTAAAAGTATATACCACAACACTTCATCTTGAAAATCTCTCGTTTTTGTTATATTTTTGGTAGTTAAAAAAATATATTTGTAACATTAATTTCTTTAATAATTTAGTAATTTGTATATTTTTAGGTTACCATGTTATATTGGATGATGCATTTATCGTTTTTATTAAAATTTCTTACATTGGTTCTAAGATTTGAGTGTTGTGATTAGTAATGAAAAAATATGATACGAAAGAGAGATATACTAAAAGGCATGCGACCATATTTATTTACTTAAGGAAAAAAGAAAAAATAGGAAGGTGAATGCATGAAAGTGGTGATTCTTGAATAAGCAATAAACCAACAATAATGAAGGATAAATGAAAATAGGATTTAATCGAGGAGGGAAAAAGCTAGAGTAGAGAGGCCTACAGGCTAGAGGAGAGGAGAGGTGAGGAGAGGGGGAATAGCATGATAGTTTTGACGCGTAAGAAGTTGTGGATGTTGGTGAGCCAACCCTTTTGCTAGCTGGCTGTCGGGGAGAGGTCCCCAGATCCCTCTCGCACTGCACGTGACTCACACCCTCTCTCTCTCTCTCTCTCCCCCTTCCTCACCCTCTGTAAACAAAAAGCGCGTCATCGCTTCTCTTTTCTTTCTTCTTCCATCATCAATCCAAAACCCGAACCTCAAATCAAATCCCTCTCTCTCATTTCCTCGTTCACATCACACTTTTCTTCTTCTCTCTCTCTCTCTCTCTCTCTTCGTTTGTTTTTTATGCGCAGCGATGATTCCGCGTTATTTTTAGCTGATTCAGATTCAAATGCTATTGGACGCAAAGCCAGATTCGGACTCGAATGCTTGGATCTGCTGCCGGTGAATTTGCTATTCCTTCTATCTCGCTGATCATTTTACTTTCCGCTTTTACTCTTATTTATTATTATTATTGCTAGCAATTTCAATTCGGTTGTGTTTTGTTACTTCTTTCCGATGGCTTAGCATTCTCACTTTAGGCATTGTTTCTGTATCCTCGCATTGGTTCTTCGATGTGCTTTTTCGAAGATGTCGTTTTTTTTTTTTTTTTAATTCGATTTTTGTGATTTGCTGTGAATGGAGTTTTGTATGTGTGCGATGTAAGTAGGTTATTTATTTGATCTGAATGGGGTTTTCATTGTTATTGCGAGAGTGTTGGTTTTTGAGAACTTGAATTTGGATCGTTGAATTGGCTGAACTCGCGATTTTGCACTGTTAGGTGGTTGAAATTTGAATTGAACTGTGCAGGCATTCTTTTAAAGAGGTTATGATATGGTATGACATGTGCTTTCAAACTATTTAATGCTGCTGTGATTTTTCTTGCGGATTTATGAGAGCAATCTACCGTGTTAGGAAGTTGCTGAGTTGTATTTTTGTCATACAAGTAACTAGTTCTGTCCCTGTGCCGCGTGCGGGATTGTTACTGATTTATTATTACCTTTTCTGTTTTTTTTTTTCTTTCTCTGTGTAATGCTGATTGGATTATGGAAATACATAATAAACTAATACAGTACAAGGAAATGGTTTAAAACAAGACAAAATAATTCGGAGCTTTCCCTTTTTTGTTGTTTAAAACAAAATGTAGAAACCATAAAAAAGGGGCAAGAATAAATGGAAAAAAGTGAAAACAAAGTTGACCATGGAAAGAGAATAGACTTGGCGTTGAGTAGGAGTACTCAATTTAGCTGAAAAAATGAGGATGGAGATTGTATGATTTGTACTAATAATACAGATCAAAATGAACATACTTGAAAGAAGCAAGAATAGGAGAGATTCTTGGGCATACAAAGTAAAGGGCAATTAGAAATACTTTTGGAGACTTTAGTTTTGTGCCCAGAGTTTCCCTTTGGATGTGCAATGAATAGTACAACAACGAATTGTAAAGAGTGATAATGGTACTGATGATGTCTTATTCTTATGACCTGGTGTTTATTCATGAGGTGAAAGATTCCTTCATGCTTCAGTGGGGCTTATCTTATTGATATAATGTATCATTTTCGTATACAGACCATTTTAGTCAAATATAAGGTGACTGAGTTATTCTTTGCATTGGCACTCTAGAGGAATATATTATAACTTATAAGTTAGTAAACAACAACAAAAAGCTTTACCCCACTAGGGGAGGATAAATAAACAGTCAGAATATTTAAAACTAGTTAATATAGAAATTGTAAGAATTTCAATGTTGATGCAATAGCATTTGGAGTTACAATTGTAATTAATAGATGGGAGTGGAAATTTCTGTCGTCAACACATTATATAGGTGTGATGACAGATATTGTCTTTCACAAGAATGGTTTGGTTATATGAATATTCCACAGTTAAACGGTATAACTTTGTCTACATCTCCAATATTGAAGATATGTTCTGCACTTTAATCTAGATATTTGATATTTCTCATATATGTCTTTGTGATTATCTGTTTCTTTGATTTAGGAGGATGCATCATGATGATTCCTTTGTATTCATTTTTTAATAGTGGGAAAGTGCTGAGTTGAAAATGGTCTACAGAAGGTCTCAATAAGTCAACATTTAGTCATGCATTTTTGTTTCCTTCTGACAGAGGTGATAGGTTACATAATTGCGGGTTTGGTATCTGATGATGTTTATAGTTGTCATATGAATAATGATTAGTTGGAAATGTGATAACTTGCACAAAGAGGCTTACTCTTTTATTATGAATGATTTGGACTGAGATAGTCATTGCTTCCTGGTGTCTTGAGCCCACCATAATGATAATATCAGTTCTGAACTTTACCATGTATGGTTGATTTGGGAATCATCTAAGTGAATGATCCATTAGTGTCATGGGATTCATGCACAGTGGAGCTCGGGAATGCTAACAAATTTGCTACTTTTATTTTTGTATAGTAATTATTTTTGGCTCTTTGTTGTAAGCTTCAGTTTCATGTGTTACGATTTTGAAAATTTTCATTATTTTTTTATCTGGTGTTTTATATTTTTAATATGTTATATCCTTGGTTTTTGGTTCATGCAGGTTACATGATCTCCAGCTTGAAGCAGTTGGAGTTACTGAAATATATATTTCAATGATTTTGTATTTTAAGAACAACCTTTAGCCTGGATATGTCTCTTATGGGTTAATAATTGTGGCGAAATGGTTTTTCATTCTAAATATATAAGAACATGGAGGAGACACGAGAAGATGCAGGGCCGGCAGAGCAAGGGCCATCTAATGTGTTGTGGTGGCCTTCAGATTTTGTTGAAAAATTTGGATCTGTTTCTTTGGGTTCTCAAGATGAGACCTTAAGTAATAAGGAATCTCCTCGACATTTTGACGAAGATGTTCTGTCTTCTCAGAAAGCATCACAAACACTCTGGTGCACTGGAATGCTTTCAGAACCAATACCAAATGGTTTTTATTCAGTCATTCCGGTGAGGATTGATTTATACATTACCTTCTTAGTACGGAATATGTCTATTCACTCATCCTAGAGTTGCTAGTAATATTTTCTTGTTAAGGTCTTTCTTAAAAGCTTAAGCTATTAGATGGAGTGCAGGTTAAAAATGATTTTATATAATATTTATTTTTAACCAAAAATGAAAGAAGGTTTATGTGTGTGATTGTGTGAGAGGGTTACTCAGAAGCGTGGATTTATTTTTCATATAAGTGCTCAAGTTATATACATTGTAGGAATAGTATTAACAATCTTCTGCAGCTACTTGTTAAAGATTGTTTGTTGCCTTATACAGATATTGGTGTTGCTCGACACGAGAGGTTTATAATTAGTAGAGCTGAAGTTACAATGCGCATGTTATTGCTCTTTAGCTTCTGCAAAAGTAGTTGGTGTTTATAATATCATTAACGAAATTATGATTTAGTTCTCTAAACTTTATTTGCAAGTGTTATTCTGTAAACTTTCAGATTGTAGTGAGACGAAATTTCTTGCTGGGAGCTGATCCTATTAATCATGTTATGTTAAATATGGTTTTTCAAGTTCTTATGATTACTTAGCTGCTTCAGATAATTTTTACTATGTGTTTCAATAATTATTCATGGATCATGACATGTATTGATGGTATCCCTGGTTCTTGATGTGTAACTAAAATGATTTTTCTAACACTGCATTTTAATTAATTAATTTGATAACATGCAGGAGACAAGACTCAAGGAACATTTTGATAGTATTCCTACCTTGGACGAGCTTCATGCTCTGGGTGCAGAGGGTTTTAAGGCTGATATCATTATTGTGGATTCAGAGAAAGATAAAAAGCTATCCATGTTAAAGCAATTAATTATGACATTAGTTAGAGGATTAAACGCAAATCCAGCTGCCATAATTAAGAAGATAGCTGGATTAGTATGTATTTTATCACATCTTATTGTGCTGCCCTTGTTTTATGTATAAAGATATCCTAGCATATTGTTGTTGCTTTATTGTCATAATTAGAACCTTGAAGTTAATTTTTTCCTCCTACAAAAATGTATTTTACAATTTTGATGCATATTTTTTCGGAACAATTTTCAAAATGTAAATTTCCAAAATAGAAATAGTATAAACTTTTCAAGAAACATGTTTAGTTTAAACTCATTTGGCTCGTTTGTGTTAATATGTTTTGCTTTCTGATGTTAGTCATGGTCAGCTACAACTTTGTTTTGGAAGAAATCATATTATTTACAAGTCTGTTGGTGGGCTTTATGGGAATTAGATTAATTATGTGCGGGAACTTTCTTTTTATTGACTTCATTTATTATTTAGTTTATTTTTTAAACATAGTTAAAGGTTTTTTATGCTTATTTTGACCTCTATTTTTTAACAGGTTTCTGATTTTTATAAGCGTCCCAATGTGGAAAGTCCTGCAAAAGCTGCACTGGATGAAACCTCTCACATGTTTGAGAATCGAGGAGTCCAGATGTTGGGGCAAATAAAGCATGGTTCTTGCCGTCCTCGAGCTATCTTATTTAAAGTATTAGCTGATACTGTTGGTCTTGAAAGTAGGCTCATGGTGGTAAGCTCTGATTTCTGTTGGTGGGCTCGATTTCTCTCTGCCATACACTGTCTACACTTGACCTCCAGTTCACTAATGTTTGAATATACTTACAAATTTACAATGCATTTAGCATAAGAGTTAATGGTTGTGACTCAATGTTGTATACTAGTTTGCCAATCTCTTCTCTCCTAGTGGGGGATAACGGCTTGGCTTGTTGTTGTTATTCAATTTTTGTTGATCATCATATATAATTTATAAGGATATATCTTGTACTACCATTCTTTTTATCAGGGCTTGCCAAATGATGGAGCTATTGAATGTCAAGACTCATACAAGCATATGTCTGTGATAGTCGTATTGAATTCTCTGGAAATGCTGGTTGATCTTATGCGATTTCCAGGCCAATTGTTACCACGATCAACCAAGGCAGTTTTTATGACTCACATTTCTGCAGGAGAGAGTGATTCAGCAGAAAATGATTCTTGTGATTCACCATTAGAACCAAACAGCCCTTTATTTGGGGTTTCAGAGAGGTTAGATCCTAACAGGTTTAAAAACTGTTGTTATTTTTGCGCGGACTCAATAACATTTTTGTTCCCTTTAAATTTGATTATGGTTACACTAATTTTAATTACAACAATGCTATGTTGTAGTTATTAAATTGCTGCAATAATGTTTCAGCTCTTTTTTTCCTGATCTAGTATTATGACACGTCATCTCCAAGTCAACAAATTCAATAACAAAGAGCATTGTCATAAGGTTTTATGTCATACTGGAAAATGGCATGACCACAATAGCATCAAACAGATAACATTGTTGTCACAATTCAAAATTGGGGGATCAAAATTAGGATAACATCGGGCTCAAAAGTGTCATAAAGCCATTAGTTTTATTTTTTATTTTTTTATGCATTTGCCAAATAATTGTCAAATTTATCTTGCACTGAACATTTTGGTCAAATACAACATTCATACATTCTCAATGATAAATGAATTGTGAGATTATAGGTACAAAACCTTTAGACCTCTATGGTTAATCTTTATATCTTTTCTTCCAGTTTCAAGAGTTGTCAATTGATGGTATTTCTTTGTCCCCTCTTACAGTGCTGAGAAGGAGGAAAACCTCCAATTCCATAGAAAATTTGAAGCATCTTCAAATGTATCAGGCCTTTCCTTGAGAAATGTGATGTTACGATCAAATAGCAATTTAAGGTAATACTTTCCATTGCTTATCAGCCATGTTTCATGATGGCTTTCTCTCGTTTTCATTTCAGTTGCAGATGGTCTACTTTTTCTTCACCTTTAGTTTTTATTATATTAGTTTTTTTTTGTGTATATAATTTGGGCAACTTTTTTACTAGAATCTGTAAAAATGTACAGTACTAAGTACAAATTGTTTCTTGTTTGAATTTTTTTTGTCAATTATCTTAGTTTGTCACATAGTGAACCCAACATTGCCACTGCATTTGGTCGGCGTAGTCGGAGAAAGGTCATTGCTGAACAGAGGACAGCTAGTTCAAGGTGGGTATGCGTAAGTTTGGTTTAGTTTCCAAACACACGATCCATATTATAAATGATCTTTGTTTTTGTTACTTTGCTGATCATGGTGCTTAGAAACTTTTCTCTCTTTGATTTGTTTGATAAAACCTTTCATTAACTTTGATGGCAATATGAGTGTTTTTTCAATACTGGTTTTCTCTTGTTCTCTTGGTCTCTGTCAGTATTTGATGGTTTAGAGTCTTGATGGGCTAGAGCCTAAAGTGTGACACTACAAGGCATAGCTGAATACATTGTTGGCAAGAACAAGTATGGAATGTTATCTGAAGCTGTTCTGTACCCAATCTGATAGGATAGATTTTATGATTACTGATAAGTCTTGCCAGATATGGTATGTTTGTTTCTCATATTACAAATTTTCACAGAAGTAATGGTCATGGTATGTGAAATAGTGAAATTCACTATTACTCTATCATAGTTTTCATTTTTACACTACACGATCATTCTTGGAAGCAGCATAGGTGAATATACTTGATATATTTAATTCTTGATTGCACAACACTCTTTGTCTGGTTTCAGACTGAGAAATTCAGTAGTAGTGTATCATAGTGGATAGGAAGAAACTGCACATGGTTATTTGTGATAAAGACATTTTATTGACATTAGTATGGACAGTTTAGAGGTAGAATTACTTATTATTGAGAAATTTCATGGCTTCAGAAGGTTGATGTTTGGCCTTCATAGTGTATTTGGACTTATAAAAGTTATGAATTTATTACTAAAGACACTGATGTTTTGGGTGTAGCACAAGATGACAGCCCTCGTTCTATGCATGCACTAGCACTGCATAGCAATGATTGGAGCAAAACTACTTGTCAGAATTGCAGTGATGAAACTGAGAATGAAATTTCACTTTTCCTGATAGGATAGAATAATGCCAACTTTATTGGAGATTTTCCATTAATATTTTTGGTTAGTACTTAGGACATTCCAAGATTGTCTTTCGAATTGGTCTATGTATGTTATCATTTTGCATTTAGTGGAAAGGTATCTTAATCTAAAATTCTCCTAATTCTAAATACTACTTTTAAAAACTTATTCTCAGCCTTCTTTTTGTGTTTGAAATATTTCTGGTTTTGCAGTCCAGAACATCCATCATTTCGAGCACGTGGACGGTCCATGCTTAGTGGTGATAGGACAACGTTTAGAGGTTTTACTGATGATCAGGCTACATCAAGGTTTTCATCTTTATTATCCCTTAATTGTAAAGTCATAGGACATTACATGTTTTTGTAAGTAGCACATTACTCTTCTCAGCAACAAGTTACCAGTTTTCTCTGCTCACTTTAGAATCAGCGATCCTACTAGTATCACCAATTTGTTTGCTTCCTTTCAATTCTTCACTATAAGAATGTAATCGAGCTTGTGGGCCATGTAGCAAAGGCAATATGGCAGAGACAGTGCTTGCTTCCAAGCCACTGCACTAGATGCGCATGTAGTCATAGTAGTCGGCTCAGAATGGAGCCATTATACTCATGCTAGTGTTGTGCTACCACTGTCACTCTTGTTTCTTCTGATCTATAAAGGCCTCACACTAGCCCATGTTTGAAAAAAAATGCATATGATGGAAGCAAAACACGCAGCCTATAGCCTCATTCACTCTATCTTCTGAAATTGAAGCAATTGGAATTTTGGAATGAAAAAAAATTAGGGATTTCAAATATATGAGGAGGGATCAAGTTACTCTCCATCCTCACCATTCATTTTTTTTGAAATCTAATGGTTAAGATTAGTGACCCTTTACAACCATTAGATTACAAGAAAATGAAGATGAGGATGAGGAATAACTCTAAGAGAGTTACTCTTGGAGTAACTTGATCCCTCCTCTCTCTCTCTCTCTCTCTCTCTCTATATATATATATATATATAATCAAATAATGTGCTTCTTGAGGGGCAATCAAACACTCAACATAACTTTATGTAGTATTGTAGTGTTGTAATAATGTTGTGTAAAACTCTCATCAAATATGTGCTTTAGTCTTAATATCTTTACATTCAGTCTTATGTCTGTTCAAGCCTGAGGCGTTATCATCTTATTTGACAAAACTTAAAACCAAATAAAGAAGTAGAAAAAATGATAGTTGACTAGGGACTGTAGAAATGATTTGTTTTTCTGCACATAATTTGTTGTTGTGTGTTGTTGCTGCTTTTGAAGCACCATTTTCTTACATACCCTTCATGCAAAAACATGTCTTTCCTTCTACTTGTAGGTTTGTTGACTTGAATGGGATTAAGTGGGATGAGATTGTGTCGACTGGCATTTACTTATTTTGCTCTTGTCCCTTGTTCTTTATTATCTCATGATTTCTTAAATACATGATTTATAAGGAGTTTGTCCATTTTGCAGATCCAGCTATAGGTCAGATGGCACATCCTCGTCAGAAGCTCGTCGGATACGAAGAAGAAGCATCAGCATTACACCAGAGATTGGAGATGATATCGTAAGGTTGATTGTTATTCTAAGATGCTTCTGGATTTATACTTGCTTCATTGTGAAGTGTGCTTTCTTTGGTATATTGTGTTGTCTGCTTTGAAATGTTTGAGTGAATCACTGAATTTCCATTTTCTAGCATTTTTTCTTCCTTGTGATACATTCCTTTTTGACATATGCATTCTCACATGCATTTGTGCGTGGAATGTTAAAGATGATAGCTTCCCTGGATCATTCTGTTCATTGAACATAATATTTTTTTGGTAGGCATCTAGTTAATCAACTCTTTATTTTTAAAACCTTTTGTCAAAGGTTTTCCTTTTATGTTATTTTCTGCATTTGTTTTTTCAAGTTTAGAGAGTTTTATTTTTGCTTCTCTTTTAGTTATTTGACTTCTCTGTTAGGTTAACTGACCATTAGTAGAAAATGGTGTTACCACAGCAACCAAACTCATCAAGTAAGGTTCTTCTATTTATTTATTTTAAAATCTTGTAAACAATTGTCAATTACAGATGCCCAGGTCAGAACTGGTAATTTGTATTAATAGAGGTTTTTAAAACTGTCCAGTTGGGGAGGACGTAACATCTTTTGGCATTTGAAGCTGGATGTGATTTATTTGTGGAGCAAAGATAACATCTTTGCCAATTTTAAAGTTGGATGTTATTCATTTCATTTGTGGCTGTTTTAGGTTGTCTTTCTGTATCTTTACTTTCATATTCATGTTATTCAATCCAGAGGTAAATGAAGCCCACTGTGATCTCAGTATTTTAACTTACCCTGTTAGAGGTTGAGCCTTGTGCAGGTGGGTTCTTACAACTGCAACAGTATCGTATCTCTGCTTTGGGGGAGGGTTGCTTGGTAAATATGACCCGCAGACCTTTAAATGGTGGGAGCCTTTTGCACTGGGCTGCCCTTTTTTGGTAGTGTTTGGCCTGGCTTGTATTGTATGGGCTTCTCTTTATTTTTCTTTAAAAGGAGAAGCTGGGTCAAAAGCAATTTTTGAAAAACTCTTAATAGAGCTTCTAATGAAGCTAATTGGTAGAGCTTCATCTTTTAATGAGATGAGAAGCCTAAAAAAGCTGAACCAAACACTACCTAATCTGTTGGGTTATGCTCTTTTTGCTGTAGTATGGTGCATTTGACTTGAATGTAATGCAAGAATTTTAGTTTCAGAAAGAGTTCCTCTTTTATGGAAGAAACTTTGTTCTAGTACATTGGAGGTGCAAGGACACAAATAGGTCACAGGGGAGGGAGATAGTGGAGGTTGAAGCTCTGACATTGTCATTGCATCCAAGTGAAGTGAGCCAGTGCTAATTGAGCTAAATGCTTATTAGCAAGGGTTTCCTTTACCTGATATGAAAGTGATGCCGGATGAGCATCTTTATTTATTTTTCTTAATTCTTTCCTTTTTCTTCTTTGTGTTAAGAGGATTCCTTACCCCTTGTGCCATGTATATTTCTACATTTTTAATAGATATTTTGTGTAAAATAAAAATGCATTGGGTTTGAATTGCTTGATCAGTTAATCTTTGCTTTCATTCTAACTTCAAAATTAATTAATTTGTTATATTGTTCTGAGCGGAGACTTGATTGCTTTGTCTGGTTTCTGCTTTAAGCTAAATAAGTAATGCAACTAATGTGTGATTGTGATATGTACCTGTGTCTGAGTACATTAATGATCCTTCTATTCCAATTTCCAAACTTCATGGTTATTTGTTATCTTATTTGTTTAATGTTCTGTATGTGTGCTGATACGCAAGATGTTTGAAATACTGTAATAACCCAAGATCTCTTCACTTTAGGGCTGTACGGGCAATGAATGAAACTCTGAAGCAAAACCGTCTCTTGAAAGAACGAGGGGATGATAACTCATTCCCCAATTCTCCAAACAATAGTAGTGATGCAAATCTTCAGAAAAATGTATGTCTGCATTATTTTTAACAGTGGATTTTGCTATTATTTAAACCTTCTATTCTGTCTTTGCCTGTGCATCTTTCAGCATCTCATCAAACAACTCTTTATATCTTGCTTCTAAACCTAAGTTTTCTCAATTGTTTTGACAGTCATGATGAACATGGCTATCATTTTGTTGACTGATTTCCATATCTCTTCTTATCTGTTTCTAATGATGTTGTGTTTGGCAAATTACTTCAGAGTTGTCTTGGCTGGAAAAATCTCATCTTAAGAAATTATCTTCTCTCTGCTAATATTTCTTGATTTGGTTCTTCCGTATCTTCTGCTTTGTTTCTTCTAATATTTGGTGTCAATATTGATTTCCAATAATTTTTCTGTTTCTGCTTCATCACCAAAAAGATTTTACTGGCAAGGACATTTGTTACTTGGTGATTACTGTTGGAAAAAAAGAGTATCTGAAGTATCCCAAACAGGAGCAGTGTCAAAGTAAAAAAGATTAACTGTGTGTAAGACATGAAATTTACCAGACATTGATGCTGGAATAAAATCAACAAGTTCTTGATGTTGGAAGAATAGGGTCAAAGAGGATCTTTAGGATAAGGTTTAAAGGGTCAAAACAGTGCCTGTATGGGTGGTTTGAATTTGAACAGTACCTGCCAGATATATTTGGGTCTGAACCCTGACAGGTTTTAGTACAAATTGAATGTAGTGTTTTGATCTGGTGATTATTGATGTCTACCAAAAGATCAGGTCGGGAATAAATAAAATATAAAAAATAAGTACAAGTAAGAATTTAGATCCTAAACATCACTCCTAGACAATAAATTTAAAATGGGAATCTTCTCACATTCTTAGGAATGTTATTCCCAGGAATATAACATGGGAATATCATTCCCAGGTATTTAAAAAAAAATGTTTGGTTAAATTTTAATATTCCTGGGAATAGTTTTTAAAATTTAAAATGATTTAAATAAAAAAGAAAGTTACATGTGTATTAGACAATAAATTTTCACATTCCTATGGGAATGTCATTTTCCTTCTGCCTCATGGGAATATAAATGTAAGAAAGCATGGTAAAAAAGGAAATTATAGCATTCCCAGGAATCAATAATACCCGGGAATACTTTTTTAAAAACTTGTAAAAAACATGAGAATTTATATTCCCATCTTCATATTTCCAGGAATCCATTAAGATTCCGTGAAACAAACGCCCCCCCTAAGGTTTGATTATATCACAATCATGAAAGCAAGTTATCCTTTCATAGTTCTTAATGTATATTCTATCAAAAAATTCATTACAACCATTTAATACACCTGTAATTTATCCCACAAGATTTGTAAGAGTCCTATTTCTGTATTGAAACTCTACTATCACGAAATCTGTGAAGGGAAGAGATTAAAACAAAACTAAATACACCTCTAAATAACAAAACAAAACCCATATACAACAGTAGACCAGGAAATAAAGCCACCACAAAACTGCCGCTATGACTGAAAATATAAAATGAAATTAACACTTGTTAACTCTTAAAACTGTGGATAATTCATAATTGTGATCTAAGCCAGAATATGGAATCAATTTGATTTTAAACTTATGCTTTCTTTGAGCTAGGGTGTCCTGCATCAGGGTTGCATACGGCTTCCAACGCCAGTATGTTAAAAATTTATGGTTTATTGAAGTTAGTGTCTTCTGAATTATGTATATTTTTGTTGTTGATGGCTTCAGTATTAACAATTAACATGTGTGTGGCTTGGCCCAAAAAATAATTGGATTAGCTTTTGTTTCAAACATGAAGTGTCTTTTTACCCTTTCTTTATAAGAGGGTGAAGGGTTTGCTTATTCAGTTCAATTTATATTTCATGCTCTACATGTGATTCTCATTCTGCTATGACAGGTGTCAAATTTCCATCTTGATGGCCATGATGAAAGATCTGCCCTATATTCTTTTCATCGTGACCAAGGAACTTCACAAAAGGCAATGTCATTACCATCTTCACCACATGATTATAGAGGCCAGGCTTCTGAGAGAAGTGGAACATCAAGATACGGAGTGAATGATGAAATGGAGTCAAC
>PYAF01002678.1:2010786-2028920 GCA_007407185.1 Glycine tomentella | reverse complement strand
GAAGGAATTAAAAAGGGGAGGGTGAAAGCTAGCTAGGTGAAATGAATAGGGGAGAGGAAGATGGGGATCATGTCATTGGGCTAATGAGTAGACATTTTATGGGCCATGTTAGTTGCTTTCTTTCTATTATCGTCTTTTTCTTTCTCTCTTTCATATTTATACTCCTTTTTTTCTTTTGCTAGTGACATTAGCATATTTAACTATACGTTTTCCCCATAATCATACAATTATTATTGTTTGCCACTTGTCAACACACATCAACCTTATCACCTTATTATGAACGCAATTTACCATTATTGCCCTAACTATATCAATCCAATACGACTAGCTTCTAACAACCCACCTCTTTGATTGCTGAACATCTGTCAGGCCAAGTGATTTGAAGTATATAAGTGAACAAATTCATACATAAAAAGGGTTTCATCTTTTCTACAGGGGAGTGGTGGTTAGTGCCAAGGTTTTTTTTTCCCAACAAAGTTATATATATCCATATCTAGCTAATCTATTTTGAGGTGTAAATATTGTGAAAATGAGTTTTTCTTTTCTAATAATGAAATATTTTTCATACACTCAAATATTAAACTTTAATAAGCATATTTAAGGGACATAACTAACACGTTGATTAATTGAGTAGAAGTGAACTTAAATCTCTTAAGAAGATTTTGATTTGAATTTTATAAATAAAAAAATAAAATAAAATTGATAAATTTTATTAAAGATGATCAACTAAGTTTTTAAATAAAAATTAATCATTAACAAAATCAATTAATATTTTATATTAATAATATGGTGACCCAAAAATATTTAAGGGACACCTACAAAGTTTTCTTCGTACATATATTCATAGATTAAACTAATTAATTAGTGCAACTATATATATATATATATATATATATATATATATATATCTTTTAGCTGTGTTAAAATTTGGAAGTTCATTAGTTTGTTTTTCAAGTACAAGAAGGCAAATAGAATTGTCACTTAATAATATAATTGGTTACAACTAAAAGGGATAATGATTCTTTCATACATCCAAGACAGTATGTGCGACATCTGAATTATAACACACAAATGTGTTAACTCATTACTTGTATTTAAAGAATGTATAAAAATTAGAAAAAGAATATATAGGGAGCATGATTTTGGTACAAGAGATCTGGTGTGTTGACGTTTGAGGCCACTGTGGTGGTTGTCATTGTCAAAAGTGCTGGAAGGTGCATTCAAATTAAACCCTAGAGGTACCTAAATTATTGGGTGTGAAAGAAAATATTATATGAGAGAACAGTCACGTACACAGACAAAACAAACACAGCAATGACAGAGATATGCTTAGAGCCATGAGATGGAGAAAGGACCAAGGGATAAAAATAGTAAATAAGGGTGAATATGTATACGTGAAATTTGTGTTTTAAACATTATTTGTGCAAGTATAAATATCACTGTTTATTATATAGATTACCCCAACCCAAAAAATTATACACACACTGTAAATCTTACCCCAGTAGCCTTTTCCAGAAACAGTTTTTATACCAGGTTTTTTGGGACAGTTCTCTGGGATAGTGCATGCCACAAGATATTTGGCCGTACATCTTTTAGCACCAAAGACCTTTTCTGTAGGACTCTCCCTCCGTTTCCCCCCCTTATTTACATCAATTATTTAACATCTTCTGCGTACGTAAATGGCTTCATTAGCCTCTTGATTTTCTCAAAAAATTCGTTTCAAGCAACAGTATTAAAAAAATTAAGTATGTAATTTATGTACGTAAGTAAAAAATAACGGTTGTGCTTAAAAAATAAACAAAATGAGATTTTTATAATAATTAACAACCATAAATTTATTGTTTTAAAGTTTTATTAGTTGAAATGTAATATCAAACACATTTACTTATTTCGTTTTAAGTCTGGTCATATTTTTATTTATTATTTTGAACTGTCATGATATTAAATAAGGATTTAGATATTTTAGGCTGACAAGTTTTTTTTTCTTAGTTAGAAATCATAAATCATAGGCGTTTTTCAATTCATTGTATTAGAGATTAATTTTATTTGTGATACGTGATTGTTATTGAACCAAAAAAAATTTATAAACAGCATAAATTAAACACATTCTTTTATTAAATAAATCATTCTCACTCATGTGAATCCAGCAAAATCTTACACTATTACATCAATCCTTTGAATTAGGTTGATAGGTTATAGTGATTAAACATAATAAGAAAATATACTTCAGAAAAATAAAGTGAAAAGTTGTAATTATTAATTAAAAAATTGCTTAAAAAATTTAAAACTAAGATTTAAACAATTGACTCACGCACTCATTTAATTAATTATAATCTTAACTATTGTGGAGCTGCACTGGTTGTCCAAGGTTGTATTCTTTTGCCTCCGATTTTCTAATCTTAGCACATCTTGTGCTAGGCTTTTGGGTAGCAATTAATAAATTCTCTTTGCTTATGAAAATATATAACTTTTTAAATTTTTTATTTAATGTTTTTCTTTTTTTACTTTCTTTCTAAAGTGAATATATGTCTTTGAACTAAACTACAAATAGTTATGAGTAGGAGCCTTTTCAATTAATGCCCAATTCATTGCAGCTCGTTTCCCATTTCTGAAAACAAATAAAAGATTAGGTAAGGCATGTGATACAATTTTGGAACTAATATCCTAGTGTTGCATTTTCAACACATACCAATCAACAGATTATTTCTTTCTTGCCATGATTTAGAAAAAAAGGTGCACATATTTTTATTTTTATTGGAAAGTTTACATCAAATTGATGGAGACGACAAACCGAGCAATCTTGTGAAATAAGGGCCCCATGGATGCCCTTGGCCAACAAGTCAAATACACTAAGATTATACTCATTCAATCCATATAAAATATTATCAATGAGTTTTATGAAATAATTCAAAATTACACGGGTATAAAAGACTGTTTTGTCTACCACATTGCCACTAACTCTTAAAATTAAATATACAGTAAAAAACAAGGAGGTTGAAATGTGTTTTAAAATAGATTTATCAAATTAAAAAACAATATTTTTGTTATTCACAAAACCGTTCAAAACTATTTTGAAAAGAAGACAGTCCATATTAGGTTTTGAAAAGACTATATATATGTAATATCAGTTGATGTTCTGAAATACAAGTTAGATAAAAAAAAAAAAGTACTTGAAAACAGTTAGAAAACTTTTTAAATGTTCTTACACAAATAAAAAATGAGTAAAAGGAGAAGAAAACCCAAAAAGATTTATCTCAGTTCATAATCAAACTATCAAGAGTTATATATATATATATATATATGAACTTTGCTAACATAAACCCGGCCACTTAAAAGAAGGAAGGCTAACTTAACCACAAGATTTGCAAAAGTAAACTATACAAAGTCTAATCACCATATATATAAAACAGGCTGCAAATTGGGCAACAGGTACCTGTATAAAATCCCCCCCCCAAATAGGTCTTGAAACTGCTAACAAAGTTACAATTTACATGAATTAAACCACAGTCGAATGATTTTTAGACACCCTATTTTTTTTTAAACAACTCAGTAATATTTTTAATTTTTTTTTCTTTTTTCTGCCATTATTTTTTAAAAATAATTCTTATATCACATTATATACATCACCTATCGTATCTATTTTTTTTTTTTTTTATCTTTTTAACTCTCTCCTAAGTGTTGAGTAGTATTTGAAGTGTCTAGAAATCATTTTTGTACTTTGAAAAAAAAAATCATTTTTGTAAACCATATAACTCCACCCAATAACTCAAGATATCATAGAAACAAGGCAGAAAGTACGTGCCAATGGTGCCATGAACTTGTAACCAAGACATACCATTGAGAAGTACGCACCCAAATGATCAGCATAATCAAACCAAGCTACATTGTGTCAGAGTTCCTTCGCCCTAGCTTGATGCAGGATTCTACATGTATAAACAGGGTTTTCCACACACCAAAGCTCCAACTGTGAGCCAAGAATATTGCACGTAGATACCCCAAAATCTGTTTACCATTTGAAGCTCGCTTCCATATATAGTGTTCGCGAATTCAGAATTTGTGTTGTTGGTAAACCTGATTGAACGTATTGATATGGCTGAATCATATATATATGGAGTTCAACATTTTTTCTTCAGGAAGTGCTTGAAAAAAAATTGAATAACTCAACTGACAGATCACTTTTGAATTTTTGAGCCCACCACATTTAGAATGTAACAATTAGAAACTCCAAAAGCAATAACAGCAAATGGCACTGAACCCATAACAGCATAAAAACAATGGCAACTGACGTGTCTTCCTTCAACCATCTAAATTATACTCCACTGAAATAAATGTCCCAATACACAGCACCGACACTTATGAAATTGTAATATCACCACAACGCATTAGTCAGAACCGGAGTGATAAATATCCACAGGACCGATCAAGAAACCTTATAAGGGGACTGAATTTTTTTTATTTTTTTATAATTATTTAAACGTCTAATTATTAATAAATAATATTTTTAAATAAATAATATTTTTTAAGAAAATATTATTTTTACACATAAAATTGAAACTAATTTTTATATTAAATAATGATAATCCAAGAGAGGGGGGCTCGAGCATCTGTTGTCCTCCTCTAGATCCACTTGTATGATTGATTTGTGAGCCACTGATAGATATATCTATCATCCTTATATTCTCAACACCAACTCATCCATAATTTTTTCTAAAAAATATTATGACTATTTCAAAAAAAAAAAAATCCTCAAATGTTCAATGGTCTTAACCAGAGTATTTCAACTTCATCTCAGCATCTTCAATTAGGCCTTGGTCAGAATATCTTCTATTCGACCTTGGTCAGGAGACCTATGGCTTAACCTCGACCAATGCAGCTTTGACTAGACCTTGACTAATGCATATTCAGTTTGATCTCATCCAAGTACCAATATATGGCGTGGCCTCAGCCAAATATCTTGAGCTCCACTTAACCAAACAAATTTTATTTATCTTTAATTGTTGGAGTACAAGTATGAATTAAAGTCTCACATCGAATAGAAATAAAAAAATTGAGTACTATATAAATGAATAAAAGATTCATAAGCTTGAACTTTAAAGTTTTGGATTAAGATATGTTGTCTAATTCACTTTTATTCTCAACCAGCATGATCTCTATCTAGTTGAAAGAGAATTTTAAGACTAAAAGATAATAATTTTTTTCCTAAGAAATGGAGCGTTTGGTAGGTGTGAATATGTTGATACTCAGTATTTACAAAAAAATCTTATACCAAAAAACATAAATGTGATAAAAGGATAGAAATTAAGATATTCATCTTAGCATTATTAAGATATTGAAAATTGAACAAAAAAAATCAAATATTTAACATTTATCGGAATTGTTAGACATTAGGTAAGTGTTTGTGGACGAGATATTAATTAGGTGAGAAACATAAACAAATTAAAATTTAAAATCTTCATGTTAATAATATAAAATGAAAGTGTAAGGAATTTTCTATCCTCGCCTCACTACCACCTATTACATTATATTTACTATTCTAGAAGAACATCTTTTTCTCATACCAAATTGAATCACAAAATAAGTCATTGAGTATTGCTTTTTCTACATGAGGCAAGTTTGGCTATCTGATGCCAAAATTCAATTGACTTATGTCAATTTCTTTCCTAGTTTAATTTCGTGGTCTCTTTGCTAATCATTCATCCTGTTTTAGATACATGCACTTGCCACTGATGGTGCTCTTCTTGAACTAATTGCTTACAATAATGGCTAGCTAGCTCAAGATGACAGTGAACGTGCACCTTGTCGGCCTACAGTTTAACCAATTGTGTCTTTAAGTTGTTGTCCCCCTCCTCCCTTTAACTGCACACACTACATACCAGGTGAATATTGTCACATCTAAGATGTCACTTACCTATAAACTTCTTATTATAACACCACCAACAACGGTCTTGCAGCATTTTTATCACTTAATTAACAAAAAAAAATGTGAAATAGGTTAATAAAACGAGAGAAATTGAGAAATATGATGGATGATATAATAAAAAAAATTAAAGAAAAAAGAGAATGAAAAATATATGTAAAAAATGACAATATGAAAAAATTAAAATCCTTTTTATATAGTTGTGAAATTTAGCCAAATACCAATTAGTCGATTACAGTATCATTATTTAATTAACTATATTAAGCAATTGGCAGACATACATGTATTTCAAAAATATTGTCCAAAATAATAAAACAAAGGACAACAAAAGTTATTCCATTAATTTTGAGACATTAAAAAAAACATTTTTATGCTATATATAATATTTAATTGTTGGATGATGAGAAAAATGAATGCTGCAACTCAGAGGTTTGTTTGTTACACAAGAAGAAAGTAATTTAATTAATAATTTTGAAATTCATTTCAAGATTATTTTAAGAACACAAATATCTTATATGGGAGACGATTTGGTTTGAACGGATCGAGTAGGACTTTCAACAGACAACAAGCTCCCCTTTGAATCTTTAATGCAGTTATGTGTCAGGATTTAAATTAATAAGGAGTGTAAATTTTAAAACAAAAAATGTTCATCGATACTTATACTTTTGACATTGGAGTTCAAACCTAATTAAGATTTTCGGTTCAATCATGCACTTTACCTGCTCACCTTGATCTTCACTATATTCTACTAAGTTCCTACTATGCATATAGATATAAGCACTGTCACATTTCATGAACAAACAAAGCCCAGGATTTGCATTACAATTAATTAGTTCAAGTCAATATATATTTGTAATGTACTGTATAACACAAAGAAATGAACGTTCACTAAAAACAAACGAAACAGCACATTAGCTATAAGGCGAGGACTATATCTACTGTTGATTATTCTGTTTTAATTAAACCTGTTAGGTATATATAGATGTGTAATTTAAACATGCAGTAAGCGTCAAGAGATGGTACAACAAAAGCCTCAAAACAGGGAGACTGTCTGTAAGTACGTTGAGAAAAAAGCAGTTTAGATTTAATTTGACTTGGAATTTCCCAGCAACAGAAGGGAAACGGAGCTCTGGAGACAAAGCATAGCCCAAATCAAAGTTGATTCAAACCTTGCTTTCATATTCCATACTATGTTTCCCTATATATATATTTGTTTCTCAAGCATGGTCCTTTTCTGGTTTTATTTT
Source organism: Glycine tomentella (assembly GCA_007407185.1). Classification (NCBI taxonomy): domain Eukaryota; kingdom Viridiplantae; phylum Streptophyta; class Magnoliopsida; order Fabales; family Fabaceae; genus Glycine; species Glycine tomentella. Next base: position 2,021,756 of record PYAF01002678.1, on the reverse strand, counting down.
TGTCAAGATTGCAAATTAAGTTATAGAATGACAAATTAAGCAATAAACTACCTCTTCAGTACTACCATTTTATTTGTCACTATTATTTTATAAAAAAATGTCTCAATTATTTTTTTCACTTTAAAATATAAAGAGAGTATTAATTATTTTTTAATAATGTTCTTATTTATTGATATTTCAAACTCAAAATACATAATTATAGTCCTTTTTATATCTGTTTAATTATTATTGCAGGTAAGGATTTACTAGATTGTCTAAAAAAACACGTGATAAGATTATTGATGTAAAAATGAGGGTTTGAATTATGTTAAATAAATTCGAGATTAGTCAGAATTATGTTAAATAAATAAATTGTATTTCATTGTATGTATATTTTTTCATCATTGTGTTTAATGAAGAAGTGTGTATTTTCCCCTAACATATATAGTATTTATGATGTAATAAAAAAATAAATAGATAAAAATAAAAGATAGTAGTAGGATGTTTAAAATGATAAAATGTTAAGTATCATTACTCAATGAAAAACCTTTTCTTTATCAACATGATTTGTAATTTTCACTTTATCTGTCTTCTTTTTTTACACTCTACAATTGTATATTCTACAGTGTCTCTTTGGTTTTAATACTTTGTCAGCTCCTTCTACCCACCGACTCTTGAACAAAGAAATTTGACCGGCCTTTTATTAATCGGGGTAATTTCTTTTTCAAAATTATTAAATAGGAGTAAATTTTGAAAAATTATTCCATTAAGAGAAGTCATATGATTGAAAAATACAACTTTATGTGAGAAGTTATATGTGTATCCACAATTTCTGAATTTCTTTATTATTTATTAATTTTGTTGAAGATGTCGCGATTGAAAAATACGACTTTATGTAATTAAAATAATGTCATTAAAATGTAATCGATATTATGTTTCTCCTTACATTATCAAACATGACATGTGTTGTGGGAGTGAAGGTCAAGGGCACTATTTCAAAGTGTCCGTACTTTTAAGTCGTCTTCAATTTTATTCGTTACTTTCTTCCATTGGCACTGTAACACAGGTTCTGCTGTTTGTTGTCCTTCGAGAATAATTTATTTTGGCTCCAAGCTCATAAGATGGTCTAAGATACTCGTCCCCACAAATCCCTTCTCCCTTTTTTATGACGTGAAGGCAGTAATAGTATCCCCCACATTCCACATAAGGACATAGACACTTTGATATTTTATGTATCATAATTGGACCAAAAAATGGACTTGTGATGCCATGCCACTGCTTATCTCTCTAATACGTAATGACGATGATGAGAACAATTAATACATATTGATATGGCCCTCCTTCTCCTTTTTCTTCTTTGCCCGCCACATTCCATTCAATCTTTATAACTTTTGCACTAGGGACAACTAATGTGTGTATCATTAACTTTCTTTGGAAACAAAAATACTATGATGATGAGATATCTTGTCTCTAAACATAAGGTTAGGGTCCCAACTATGAAATGAAGTTGAATTATTGAATGGATAGATAAAGAATTAAGAAGAAATTAAATCATCCAGTGCCATGCCGCATCCCACAATCGATTGTAGTAATAAAGGTATTACCGTGTTAATTACTCTTCGCTAAATGATATATATGTAATATATTTTCTGTCAGAAAAAAATAATGAGAATTATACGTGTCAAATTCGATTTGTACATAAAAAAATCTAGTTTAATTGGTTGAACAACCTTTGTGAGTTGATGTAAACTTCTTTACACCTAAGTTTGATTCTTATGAATTAAAAAAAAAAAATCAATTTGTACGTATAAACAAAAATATCATCATAACATTAATTTCTAATTCAAAAATGATTATGTCATGTGGAAGATGTATATTTGTAGGTTTAGACAATAAGAGTATTCTTAATTAAATTTTGGGTTAAAAAATATAATTTTCTATTTAATTTTTTTCCTAAACAGGTCTTTAAAAAAACATTTTTCATAATTAACTAATATTTATTGAATGGTCCTTCTTTAGTTTTTATATATTTTATTTTGGTCTCTCAAAATATTATGATTTTTTCTTTTGTCTAAATATCACAATTTCACATTTAATCCTCCAAAATTTCATAAATTTTTCATTTCGTCTCCCATTTAAAGAAATAAAATATAAATCTTTGATATCTAAAGAAACTAAATGAAAGAACATAAAAAACTAAATGAAAGGGATCATTTAATAAAAAAATTGTTTTATATATTTAAAAAATTAAAAATGAGGAACTAAATAAAAAAATAATGAACTTTTAGGGAATAAAAAACATAATAATTCTAATAATAATAATAATAATAATAATATGAGTTTTAATTTTAATTTGCCTAAAAGAAAATTTGTGTCCTATTCAGTAACAAAATTCTTATGAACTTTTAATGTATTACCTATTTTGTAACGGAAAAATCTTGCCCTAACTGAAAAGGAGCAACTACAAGCCTCGTGACAAATTGATGGATGCATGACGGCAGTGTATGATATCGATATAGTACAGTAAGATTACATTATTAGAATGAAGAAGTGGGATAAAATATTTTGTCAAAAACAAAAAAAGTGGGATAAAATAATAAAAGCGGAAAACGATGAAAAGCTTCAAAATTTTATCAAATACATGCACAAAATCCCACTATTTATTGCAGAATTTTGTCCCGATCGATGTCAAGAAATCTTTTCCTTTCCCTTTCGTCTTCATTTTGATTTTGACGTCTCTTGACAGAAGATAAAAACCTAAATTTATTACATTTAAATTAATAACAAATTTTAGTTTAATTATTGGAGCAACCATGGTCTTAATTTCTATTATTAGTCTAGCTACTAGCTATTCGTTTAATTAATCTGTGAATAGGGTTGGCTGTTTTCACATAAACTATTTTTTCTTTCCTCGTCCGGTATGTGATGACTAATCTGATTAACGGCTTCGCACTCATCATATCTTGAAAAACTTGTTCAATATCTTAATTTAAGTTAATTTACTTGTCACTTTAGTTGCAACTTATTGTTTCTTTATTCGTATTGAAGATTTAATTTCTCAATAGATAAAGTATTAATCGTTGATAAGAAAATTAATAATTAATATTTTAATATATTCATTTGTTATATATGTATTTGTAACTTGGACAATTGATATATATATATATATATATATATATATATATATATATATATATAACTAACAACTGCTATATAAAGATTGTTGTTCGATTTATCATATCATCCGCTATTGAGTTGTTATTGGCCTATCTAAAAATGTCTAATTTTGCAAATGTCCCATCCTTGATGTGAATGATGCATTGGAGATCACACATTAATTAGCCTAGGAATGACAATTATACCCAAATTATATGGCTGCTCCTAAATATATTTGCAAACAAATATGTAATATTTTTTAGGGGTGGACTTGGGGTCTAGTATTTACCTGCAATTTTAATGGAATGGATACAAATATAAATACTATAATATCTAACCTGTCACACTTAACAAAAATTAATAATTAACATCTGTAGATAAAAAACATACATATAACTACTATACAATAATTTAATAAAAATCTTATATATATTTATAATTATATATTATATTGACGATTAATTTAATTACTAGAATATATATAGTATTGATTATTAAAGTTTAAGAATCAGTTATTGTAGTTTATTGATATTATTTATTTTCAAATGTATATTATAAAATATACTTTATTTATTTTTTGTCCAGGTTTAATCTATCTTGTGCTTCTTTTTTTACAATTTAATTATATATAATACTAATATACATAAATTATATTAATAATTGAGTTGACCAATTTTATCTCATATGTCATATGTTATCAGGTCTTGATAGATTTAGATTCAAATTCAAATATATGACTTCATCAATTTTTTGAGTTAGATAGAAATAAAGATAATAAATTCATCTTAATGTGAAAGGGCTTTAATTCAATTGATTGAACAAGATGTGTGAATTATTATAAATTCTCTAACAGAGTCTTTAATTTCTACAAATAAAAAAAAATCATCTTAACCCATTCAAGGCTCACCCTTATAGGCAGGGTTTCAAGCTCGTGTTTTATTATTCTTTTATTGTTGTTGTTTTGTTGTTGAATTTATTGGGGCTGGTGTTATAGACTTATACTTTAACTAGGCAGCCTTTATGGGCTAACCCGCGGGCCTGAACCTGTATATATCCAACCTACGTGGATGCACAGAACAACTTATAGATGAACACTTTTTTTTCCCTGTTAAGTGCAGGAGATGGAACAAGGAGCACAGGTGTGTCATATGAGAATTTTAATTGTTCTTCATTCTTACAAGGTAATGCCCCGAGTTTCAGATGATTTTTTTTTTCTGGGTGGGTTGCCTCTATCTATCATCAAAAGCCCATCAAAGATCTTAATTGAAATTCAAATGTGATAAGTGTATATTGGGTTGGGCCTATTGAAGTCTGTACCTGCTAAATCACATTCTACATAAGAAATTGTGCATGGCATCTAGTTTTGTAAATAGAAAATGGGAAATAGCCCTATAACTTGTGTGCAATAAAATGAACTAATAAAGTTCCCAAACTACTCTTTGCTACAGTAACGTATATGTCAACTGTGGAATATCCAATCTGCTTCCCCCAGCACCCTAAAAACTAAACCCACCTGAAGAATGCTACACGTGATCGAATCTAGTAATATATTAATTTAATCAGCAACAAATTTCATAATAATCTGGTTTTGTTTAGGAGTTTATCTCACTTGATTGAGTTGAATATATAAGTTATTGTGAATTTTCTAATACTGTCTTTGATCTATACGAAAATTAAAAAAAAAAAAACCAGTTTAGATTTTAAAGTCATAATAAAAATAAGGTTCCAATTTTATAAGTAGTCACTAGTCAGACACATCATCGATTCATATCTAAATGTTATTGATTTTATATTTTCCTTCGCTAACATGTTCTGTATGAGATCATTGAGACAACAACAGTACTAATTAAAAAGTATTCTACGTATTATGCAATTTTAAAAATATATTAAAATTTTAAAAATATTTAAAATTATAAGAACACCACACTTAATTCATATAAAAATTTAAAATATATTAAAGTTTTTAAAAAATACGCAATTAAATTAAAATAAAATTAAAAATTATGTGTGTCCTTTATTTATAAAGAGAGTGGGCCTTTTTTAAAACAACATGCATTAGTTTCATATATAAAAATAAATTTAAGAGATATTAATTTTAGAATGGAAATAATCGAGTTTTGCAGAGAATAAGAAATTTCATGTAAACAAATACTTTAATTTAAGAGATATTAATTTTAGAATGAAAATAATCGAGTTTTTGCAGAGAATAAGAAATTTAATGTAAAAATATATTTAAAATTAATTTAAGACTATAAATAATTATTGTTATAAGAAAATGAAAATAAAAATAAAATTAATTAATTTAAATTTAAATTATCATTAGAGAATTTTTAATAATAAAATCACGTATTAAAAAGTAAGACATTACAAAAAATTATCTTACTCTAATTTTTTTTTCTTAGATAATTTTTTTACTGTAATTTTTATTTTGTTACACAACTGTAAATTATTTTTTCAATATTATCGTATTTTATTTTATTTTATAAAAAAAAACGTTAGCATGTGATAGTGATGCGATAGACTTAGCTGGTAAGTGACAAATTCTTTGTCGTTTTTTTACTCTCTTTTTTCTTCGTAGAGAAGATGCCACGAATATTTTTTCCAAAATGAAAGCCCGTACAGCCGTATTAGCAACTTGTTGGTATATTATTTTTCAAAGTTGAATTTTTCCATATATAATATTTAGAGAGGCTAAAAGGGGGTTTTCTTCTGATAAAATTTTATAATTTCAATTTTAGTCTTACCAAAAAAAATTATTTGGTTTTAGTTTCTGATTTATTTTTTGTATGTAGTTTAAATTCCAAAAATCAACTTGGAACGCTAAATACTCACGTCAGTCCAAATTAATAAGTCACCTCAGTATCTCCCTTAATTATTAGATGATAACTTAATAATTGAATTAAAATTACACATTTTAATTAGAAATATGAAAATCAAAATCGTTTAATGTTTATATTAAGAGATAAAAAATACAATTAAGTTTAAAAGTAACGTGTATTGATTTTAATAATTAATGACTACATTTTTTGTTAATTTAAAATTATATTTCTCAATTTTATTTATTTAATATAATAAAAACATGTATTAATTTTCATTCGTAAAAAATTATTTACTTTTTATAATAATTAAAAAAGAAACCTCAACTTTCCACTTTTGAAGAAAATTTCTTATGTGAATCTCATTTTCTAATTTTTTTCAAAAAATAAATAGTAAGTTTTTAACGTTTTTATCTTTTTTTTCTCCTTCATTTTTACGTAAAAAGTTGTGTGGAATTATGGTCAAGACGAGATGTCAATCAAAAAGAAAAAGAAGACAGAGAGGAGAATGTGATTCGTGCGCCGCCACCAGGTATCATAATCTAATCAATCAAGGCCACTAGTTTTGAATTTTTCTACTTACACTACACTTCCTTTATTCGCTTTTCTCCTTCTTTTGTGGAAGAAATAAATGGAAAATATTGTGATAGAATGAAATATTAAAACTTTACCAGCATTTAAGAAATAAATATTGTGCTTAAATTATACATGCATATGCATATTGCAATCTCAACTATCAGTAGAGAATTCCTTGCTGGCACCACAAATAGATTTTATTCCTGATATTCGAAGGAATGGTATCTGACTCATACTCATACCGGCATATCCTGAGGGTATTTTCTAAATCCATTTAGGAGTCTATAAGTAGTAATATACTATTTTGATAGTATAAATTATTTGGTACTTAAAAGCATTGTTTTTTCAAAAGTTGGATTAAAGCATTTCAAACTTTATGTATACATCAAAATCCGTATCATATAAGTTAGTGGACAGAGCTTATTAAGTTATAAGAACTTTTCTTAATTCCTCCTTACATCCCCTCTTATACGGAAAAGAGTTCATTACATAGACCCGTGTGGTTTACGTTTGTTCAACAAAGAGATTTAATTATTCTTTTCAACAATTAATTTTTCTTATCAGGAATTAGTTTAACTATATTGAATATCACTTATCACTATCTGGGAAAGACAGAAAAAAAAAAGTTTGAAGGCTCCTCAAGTCAAATTTCCTGTCCATGAGAACTAAAAATTTGCAACCCAATTACAACCTGTAATAATAATACGTCTCCACATAGCACAAGAAAACCTAGAAAAACAAGAATAATATAATCATAAATTAAAAAAATCACTATAAGAATTATCCTAAAATCTTTTCTTGATGATTTTTTTTACTATCTTCCTCTTCTCTATAAATGTTTGGCAAGTCGATTTCTAATACAAACAGGACTCCTTTTCTAGCAGCCATATTTCTTTTCTCCTCCTATATTTTTCAATAACTATAGTCAACCCAATTAAATTTTGTTTTTGATATTATACTCTTGACTCACAATAAAATAAATCCGATTATTTTGTATTCATGAAATTGGATTTCATCTTAATTTTACTCCCAAAATGACTTAAAGTCAATTTTTTTTTTATTTTATAAAATCGTATATATGTTGCTTTTAGTTAGAACCGAAATAACAAATAAAGTGCATAATAGTCTACCAAAAAAAATAAGAAATTATTAATTAATTGAAGTACATAAATAAGATTAATTATTTGAGGCATAAAGCAATATTGCATATGGAGTTATAAATTGCTAAATTATATAAGCTTCTCATTTCATGAACCTACATGAGTGATTGTCCCTTGTTTGGATTCACTTGACAACACCAAATGGGCGTGTACCCTGTTTATATAATTTGCCTCTTCGAAAATTTAAAAGCTAGTTAATACATACAATAAAAGGGAATAAACTCGTCAACACAACTTGACCTTTGAACTATTCTAAGGGCATTAATTCAGTGACACATCTTTTTGGTCCCAGGAAAAACGTTAATTTTCTTTAACCGAAAAATAACAACACATACATATTTTTGTCTCCTTCTCAAGCTTTCTCTCTTCCCCTGGAGATATACATACCATTCCAGAGCAGAGAAGGAAAATTTGATGTTGATTCTAAGTGGCTGGATTGTTTTGATTGCGTATATATATGCATGTGGAAGATGATGACCCAATTGCGTGAAAAGTGGGAAATTGTATATAATGTTCAAGTCCTGAAGGGTAATGAAATTAAGAGAAAAAAAAATGTTTTGGATTTGACAAAGTTACAATGTTCGTTGATAGTTGACAACTATTTTGTGTTTTGTGGTCAAAGTGACCAAATCTAGTCAAGTTATCGTATTTTATGTGGCATAAAAATGTTCATTTTTTTTATTCAAAATTAAAGAAATAAGGAAAAACGGTTTCTGAGGAAATATCCAAATCCTTTCGTTAAAATTGATTCTTGCATGTAGGCAGCCGACATAAAATGAAAAAACTGATACAGATGGGAGCTATTTTTTTTTCACAAGTATTTTCTTGTGAAACAATACTAGTTGAGTTTTTTTTTTTTTTTTTTTGAGAGAGAGAGCTAGTTGAGGTATTATTGAATACTAAATATGGATACTAGCTTCTCCTAATAGATTTGTTATGTTGTAAGAAATCAACCCTAATTAGTAATAAGAGTTAATTTAGCGTGGAGGATTCATATATATTTTCCTCCTATATGTCACACCCAGCATGCAAAATAATCTCCTAGACTTATATTATTTTTTAGTTAATTTTTAACTAATCTAATTATATATATATATAAGTACACATCCATTTTTTAGTAACTAAATTAGAGCACAGTCAATACAAAAAAATCGCTATTTGATCAAAGCAGCATGCAGGCATTAGTTTTTATTCCTCGGATTCTTATTTTTTCTTGCTTACTTCACGATTTTTGATTTGTTAATTCTGCGTGTCCTGTATTTTTTTCTCTTAATAATTTTCACCAAAACTGGAGAAATGAAACTCCCATTTTCACGCCTTTAGTCATCCCAAATTAATTTGGTTGCACTAGGGCAGAATTTCCAATGATGCGTTTTATAACATGGAGAATATGATACGTGTAATATTAATGCTCTATACATGTGGTACATTTAAATTTAGCATTATTGATGCTTAACTTGTTCTATACATAACAACATCTTAATTTGAATTGTTTTCGTAGAACAAGTAGCATTGATGGTGGTTTGACTTCATGAAGATTACAAAAGAAACAGAAGCAATAATACCTCTTTCATCTTAACCATCGTTTCTTTATTTTTCTTCGAATTTAATAACTAAATTGAAAAGTAATTGTTGTATAAATAGGTGTATTTTAAGACACACTATGCGGACGTCTCTACCTTTCTCAACATAAATTATATTATTGGGTTGTTTTGGGTAAAATTAAAAAATAAATAAAAATAACCTAGGTTGCTTTATGTTATTGAAGTGTAATTGTACCAATTAATAACTGAAATTAAATAGCCCAATTCTTTTAAATTTTTTTCAACAAAAAAAATCCTTATGAAATATCTAAATTTTGGAAAACTATTAAAACAATTTAATAGTTTTACTTTTGTTCAAAATTACTATAAAGAATTATCTTTCTACATTTTTTTTTTATCAAAATGTTCAATGGCATTGATAGATGGTCATATGGCGCAATCAGGGGAAAGGAAATCCACAATTTGGGTAAAGTAGAGAAGAACATCCAATATTATGAATCTTTGCCCAAAATAAAAGGTACTTTTACTCCTTCAAAAAAAAAAATTCCGATTTCTGAGTACTACAAAAAGGGCAATGCTGTTCCAATATTTTGGTTTCTGCTTGAGGTTTCAGATCTCTAATTTTGTTTTTCTTCTTTTTATGGTTAATATTTTATTTTTCGTTTGAGCTACTGTTCGTTTTATTTATTTATTTATTTATTTTGGTACGTACAATTCCTCCTTGAACTATAGACGTGGATGTGAGGTAATCTGAGTTGCACAAAGATATACTGATAATTTGACAAGGACTGAATATGTATATACAAATATTTGAAATAAAAAAGCAAATTAACGTTTGTAATTTTTAAAATGTTTGAATATATTTCTAATAAAAATTGTATTATTTAACTTTTTTAAGCCTTTATTTAACTTCTTAATCAATACTCTTACTTAAAACATTAAAAAGGAAAATAAAACAACCGACATTCTAGCAACGTGCCAATGAACAAAAATTAGAATAGATGCTTTTACATGGACATTTTCTCTTTTTCTTTAATTTGGTTTTTTTTTATCAGTCAAAAAAGATATATTAGATTGGAGCTTTTTTTTATTAACTTCGTCTCATTTTTTTAATCTTAGATTGAAGCTCTAATTTTATTTAATTTTGATTACTTTTATTTTTAACATATGTTCGTTTTAAAGAAATACTAAAGTAAAATAAATCTTGTAAAAAAAACTAAATTAAATTAAAGAATCCCTTTTATATTGTTACAATATAAGTTATGAATTTTAATGCAATATATTTATTGTAAAAAAATATTTCATATCATCTAAGATTTTTTTCTTCATATTATCGTATAATTTTTATGAGTTTAATAGATATCCATTGTTAGTATAGATTTTACATTATCAAATTAATTTAAAATTAGTTTTTGTATGATTTTTAGAATAATTATTATCAAAATTAATAAATTTGTCATATGTAATAATTTGTGACCAAATAACCGTATGATACTTTTTCTTCAATTTGTTAGAGTTTAATGTAAATGTGTAGTCAATTAACATCTTCACACTCAGTATCCCAATATTGTATTATCATTAAATGAACTTGATAATAAAAGAATTATTTTAAGAATTATAAAATGCATTATTACATAATTAAATAATATTGATGATTGCTTACAGTTATATCATTTAAATAAAATGATAGCAATCATTATTATTTAAAAAGATTAAATTATTTTGAGTTTAAAATCCAT
>PYAF01002678.1:1991271-2010686 GCA_007407185.1 Glycine tomentella | reverse complement strand
GAGTTTAAAATCCATTAACAGGTAAAAGATTTTTATTTTATCAACTAATCAGATATTATGTTCGAAATTCTTTTTAAAATAATTATAGTAAAAATTAATAAAATTATCATATATGACCATTTTAATTAGTTAATAGCATAATTTTTGTTTTACATTGTAAATAAACCCTACTTGATGTTTGTTAATAAAAAGGTATAATCATATATGAAGATAAGAGGAGTATTATGAACACTCTCCACTAAAACATCTTTTTTTTTAGCATGAATTTTTTTAGAATTATTTTAAAATATTTTTTAATCTAACTATCTATTTTTTTAGATAAATTAACTAGTCTAAACAAAGAGTTTAATTTAAATATATTATCGTAAGAAAAATTGTCAACCAATTCAAAAACATCCTATATACTAACTTTAAAAAAATTATAAAAAAGTTAATAAATTTATTATATACTACACTTCAAAAGTGTGTATATATATATTAGCTTTCTCATGGGTCAAGTTCATTTCCCATGTTCTTTGTATCTATCTCCTTTTATTTTTAACACTATTTGAGGCTCGATAAGATGATTGTTAGCGCTTGAAGTGTCCAAATAGTTGGAATTTCATTCATTATTGTGATGTTTTTGCTTGGTCTATTTTTTCTGGAAGCAAAATATCTTCATGATCGTCCAAAAAGCTGAGACTTTAACATTTTAGACGTAAAATTTACTGAAGTAGATTTTATATGTTCTAACAATTTTTTTTCATAAACATGATTAAATATTCAAACCTCTACCAATATATTTTAGGAAATCAGTCATTTGAACTTTGTTGGTTTTGCTTATCCTATTTTTGCCAAAAAAAGTACCTAGTATAATTTAAAGACATTATAGAAACAATTTAATATAACAACAATATTTTTTTTATTGGTATAAAAACAGTAAAATTAAATGCCTCAATTATTTATTAGTATTTATTTATATTTATTTAAATAGATTAATCTACAAGCATTAAGCTTTTTTGAATAATTTTAAATTAAATAAATTTAAATAAACTCCAACTTTTTTAATAAATATACCCAAATCAATTCAAACGTAACGGAGTCACATCACAAAATGCCAAACAAGTCACTCAATATATTCTCATATCTCTTATCAAGTTCGATTTATTTAGAAACCCCAGTTGATAATAAGTCCTATCAAATCGTAACAACCAAGAAAGACCGGTTAAATTTAACTAACAAAGATTAGATTAGATTAAATATACAAAGTAATTTTATCTTCTCTTATATCAAGTTATCAACATCATTTTTTTTTTGTACACTCTGCCTCACTCACTCTCTAAAAATTGAAGGTCTGACAAGTCCTTTTTTGCTTCACATGACATTTCTCTTTCTTTCCATTCTCCGTGATCTCAGGCGCTAGCTAGTTATCAGTTGTTATTGTTGTCGTTGAAGGTTGTGTTCACTTTTTTTTTGTACTTTCCCGTGCAAAGATCATAAGGACCCTATTACCTTCCAACCTACAAAATCTTTCATCTCTGTTCTCACGGGATTTTCCTTTCACTCACACCCTCTTATTTGTTTCTAACCTTTCTTGCTTCATAATTCAAGTGTTGCCAACTTTGTGGTTCATATTGGTTGGTTCAGTTAAGAGTGTGAGGAACAAAGAAGATACTGAGATTATGGCTGCTCGTAACATCGAGAAGATGGCCTCAATTGATGCTCAGTTGAGGTTGCTGGCACCACGCAAGGTGTCTGATGATGACAAACTCGTTGAGTATGATGCTTTATTGTTGGACCGCTTCCTTGACATTCTTCAGGATTTGCATGGTGAAGATATCAGACAAACGGTACTGTCAAAAATCTCTTGTTGCTTTTGTCTTCTGCTTGTGAAAAAAGATGAGTTTTTTAGCCGACATTAACGGATTTATGGAACCCCACTTCAATTTTGTGAGAAGTAATTCTTTTGGTCTTGGAAACTGAAGTGGATATTGCAAATTTATTGTTTAATAAAATGACTTGATATTACTATATTTTTCATACTTTACATATGGGTGTCTCTTCTCATGTTGATTCTCTGGTGTAGAAGTTCTATTTTTGGTGATATATAACCTCATGCTTAAGTTGATTATATCGATTCAGATTCCACTAGCATATCGGCTTTCCCGTACAAAGTTTACAAATTTACAATTTCATAAAAGTTGCAGATAATATAATTTTAATACTCCTTATTTTAGTACGTTATTTCACATGGGTAATGGGCCCTGAATGTCTGTTCTGTTTCTCTTTTCATGATTCTCTGTGTGCAGTTCTATTTCTTGGTGATATACATGTGTGTGTGTGTGTGAACAAGAAGGCTAAGAGTTTTTGTGGTTTGATGCTTGATAGGTCCAAGATTGTTATGAGCTGTCAGCTGAGTACGAAGGAGAGCATAAGCCTGATAAGTTGGAGGAACTTGGGAATATGCTGACTGGTCTTGATGCTGGGGATTCAATTGTTATTGCCAAGTCATTTTCTCACATGCTCAATTTGGCCAACTTGGCCGAAGAAGTTCAAATTGCGTACCGAAGAAGGACCAAGTTGCTGAAGAAGGGTGATTTTGCTGATGAGAACTCTGCCATTACTGAGTCAGACATTGAAGAGACCTTCAAGAAGCTTGTGGCTCAACTGAAGAAGACACCCCATGAAATCTTTGATGCTCTGAAGAACCAAACTGTGGATTTGGTCCTAACTGCTCATCCTACTCAGTCTGTTCGCAGATCGTTGCTGCAAAAGCATGGAAGGTATATCTGTTACATTATATTTAGTTGTTTTAACTAAGGAGTTATGGTAGTTCATTCATTGTTGCATTTTTTATACACTTGAAAATAGAAATCATTGACCTGTAATGACAGGACATGATACATAGATTATAGTATACTATTTCTGGCATTGTGGCAATTTCTGCATTGAGACTAATTATTTCTGTTAGTGATCATTCGCTTCAGGATAAGGAATTGTTTGACACAATTATATGCCAAGGACATAACACCAGATGATAAGCAGGAACTTGATGAGGCTTTACAAAGAGAGGTACATTCTTGATTCCATATACAATATATAATGCTGTCAATCAAATATTTCACATCCTGATAATTCTGAGTTGATTGATACTTTACCAATAGTTTCTAGTTATTTATAAACATTGTGATTGAGAATGATATTTCCTGTGGACATTCAGAGGTATCAAGGAATTTAGACATGTTGGCCAAATGATTTATTTGATAATTGATAACATTATTTCTTTTCTTGGGCTAAAATAATCTGAATTATATATGTTGTATGCCTATGCATGTAGTTTGCATTGAATAATTTGTGTGATAGCATTCTCTTGTAACATGAATATGGCAGGTAGAATTTATATTTTAACCTTAGAAGTTTTTATATCATCGGTATCGGTTAGGTGTTAAACTCAAGTTGTAATGATTTGGATGCTCCATTTGATTTACTTTTCTCTCTTATTTTCAATGAAATAAAAAGTATGTTGCCAACTTGCCATTATTCCTGAAGTTTTCGATGGGTTTTATGGTTACAAATATGCTTTTAGAACTATATATGGCAATTTTTATGGCAAAGTTTCAGCACTAATGATGTTTGTCTTATGTGAAGATTCAAGCTGCATTTCGCACGGATGAAATTCGAAGGACTCCTCCTACCCCACAAGATGAGATGAGGGCAGGAATGAGCTACTTTCATGAGACAATTTGGAAAGGTGTACCACAGTTTCTGCGTCGCGTAGATACAGCTCTGAAGAACATTGGAATTAATGAACGTGTCCCATATAATGCTCCTGTTATTCAGTTCTCTTCTTGGATGGGAGGAGATCGTGATGGTATCTTTCTTTTCCCTAAGAAATTAATGAAACAAGTTTTTTTATCTAACTCTTTGTTACAATTCCTTACTTTTTGGCCCCAAATATTCATATGGTATAGACTAAATATCTTTTTCAGCTTCAGTTTTGGACACTGCCTCAGAGATGTGGCTTGTAATATACTTATTAGTTTCTATCTTACAAAATGTCTAATTTGCATTGTAGGTAATCCTAGAGTAACCCCTGAAGTTACCAGGGATGTGTGTTTGCTGGCTAGAATGATGGCTGCTAATATGTACTTCTCTCAGATAGAAGATCTCATGTTTGAGGTATCTAATATGCTGCTCACTGTTTTGATAAATGATTTTTATTAAGCATATAGGAAATGGCTTTTAACTTACTGCTTTTGTTTGCTTTTGCAGTTGTCTATGTGGCGTTGCACTGACGAGCTCCGTCATCGTGCTCATGAACTCCATAGGTCCTCAAAGAGAGATGCAAAACATTACATTGGTCTGTATTATTTTGTTCTGAATTGCACAGTTACGTTTGAAGTCTTCATTGAAATCTATAACTCTAAACAAAATCTCAGATCATCACTGCTAACTATTCAGTATTCTTACCTTTGTATATTTTTACTTGTTTAGTGTTGAATTTGGTGAGTAAATTTCAATTGGTCTTGAATGTCCTTGTAACAAATTCTTAATTGCTGCAGAGTTTTGGAAACAGATTCCTCCAAATGAGCCATATCGTGTTATTCTTGGTGATGTCAGAGACAAACTGTATAACACACGGGAACGTGCTCGCCAATTATTAGCCAATGGGACCTCTGATATCCCCGAGGAGACAACTTTCACTAACGTTGAGCAGGTATTATCTTCACCACAGTTCTATAAACTGATGAAAGATAAGGGTAATGGAAACTTCAACTCTTGAAAGGAAATTTGCCTTGTAGTGACGTGATTAATTACTTTCTTATTTGTAGTATGTATTAATTTTTTGGTTTAATCAATGGCCGACCAATATCATATTCTTGAGGTTTACCCAATGGGAATGTTTATATAATTAGCATTGCTGGATGTTCCCATACTTCAAGACTGTTTTGCAATTTATTATGGGAATTTTAACCTATAGATTTGGTTCAGTTGTTTGAATAAGGTTTTAGTTTAGTTTATCATTGAGTTAGTTAATGGATTTTTTTCAACAAATATATGAAAAGAGGATGGTAATCACTTATCAAACTGCTTAGACAAATGCACACTGATAATCATTATGATGAATAGTTCAAGTTGGAACTTGCCAGTTGCAACCAGTTCTTTCAACCAAATACGACTTATTTCTCATTTTCTCTTGCAAATTTTAATCAGATACATAAGACAATAAAAGTCTACAACCTCTATTTATTCTCTTGCAGTTCCTGGAGCCTCTTGAACAATGCTATAGATCACTCTGTGCATGTGGTGACAGACCTATAGCAGATGGAAGCCTCCTTGATTTCCTGCGGCAAGTTTCGACATTTGGACTCTCACTTGTGAGACTTGACATCCGTCAGGAGTCAGATAGGCACACTGATGTCATGGATGCAATCACAAAACACTTAGAGATTGGATCATACCGAGAGTGGCCTGAGGAAAAGAGGCAGGAGTGGCTCTTGTCTGAACTAAGTGGAAAACGCCCTCTCTTTGGCCATGACCTTCCCAAAACAGAAGAAATCAATGATGTTTTGGAAACCTTCCATGTCATTTCAGAGCTTCCCTCAGACAACTTTGGTGCCTACATCATATCAATGGCAACAGCCCCATCTGATGTACTTGCTGTTGAGCTCTTACAACGCGAGTGCCATGTGAAGCAGCCTCTAAGGGTGGTGCCACTGTTTGAAAAGCTTGCTGATCTTGAGGCTGCTCCGGCTGCTGTGGCACGGCTTTTCTCGATAGATTGGTACAGAGACCGCATCAATGGGAAGCAAGAAGTTATGATAGGGTACTCGGACTCAGGAAAAGATGCTGGCCGTCTTTCTGCGGCTTGGGCGCTTTACAAGGCTCAAGAAGAACTTGTGAAGGTTGCTAAGGAGTATGGTGTTAAGCTTACAATGTTTCATGGGAGGGGAGGGACTGTTGGAAGAGGAGGAGGTCCTACTCATCTTGCTATATTGTCTCAGCCACCAGACACCATTCATGGCTCACTTCGGGTGACGGTTCAGGGTGAAGTCATTGAGCAATCTTTTGGAGAGGAGCACTTGTGCTTTAGGACACTTCAGAGGTTCACTGCAGCTACACTTGAGCATGGAATGCATCCTCCTGTGTCACCGAAACCGGAATGGCGCGCCCTCATGGACGAGATGGCTGTCATTGCAACAAAGGAGTATCGCTCTGTTGTTTTCAAAGAGCCTCGTTTTGTTGAATATTTCAGATGTGTAAGTGCTGCTTATACTCAGTCTTCAGCTGTTATCCTTTGTTTAGAAGATACTCCTTGAAAAATTCTACTTGCTTAGATGGTTGGTTTTTGAAACAAAAATGATAATTTGGTTAAGGTAATCATAATTTGGTTTTTAAAGTAGTTATTATAAAAACCAACAAACTTGCTAAGTTACTATACATGACAATATGTGATTGGATGACAGTGTGCATTCTCTAATTAAACTCTTAACAATTTTCATGTCAATACTTTATAAGATTCATGGTGTATGCTCTTTTTTTTCTCCTTTGGAGTCATTTAACGAATGAAAATACTTATGACATTGCAATTTCTTTCCATTGATTCTGTTTTATTCATGAATATTATGCACCGCAGGCAACTCCTGAGTTGGAGTATGGAAGAATGAACATTGGCAGTCGTCCATCAAAGCGAAAGCCAAGTGGAGGAATTGAATCACTACGTGCTATTCCTTGGATTTTTGCATGGACACAAACGAGGTTTCATTTGCCAGTGTGGCTTGGTTTTGGGTCAGCATTTAAGCATGTAGTTGAGAAAGATCCAAATAATCTCCAAATGCTTCAGGACATGTACAATCAATGGCCTTTCTTCAGGGTCACCATTGACTTGGTTGAGATGGTGTTCGCCAAGGGAGACCCCGGGATTGCATCCCTATTTGACAAACTCCTAGTATCAGAAGAGCTGCGTCCATTTGGAGAGAATTTAAGATCTAAATACGAAGAAACAAAGAGGTTTCTCCTCCAGGTAATTTAATTAATTGTCATAATATCTTGATGACTATATGTAGAAACCACAACATAAAGCTGTTATAAGTTTCAATAAACCTATTATGAAAGGTTTTTCTTCTCACTAACTTTGATTTGTATCGAAAAAAACTCAAGTCTCGGCATTGAATAAAAATAGTGTTTGGTAAGAGCTTATAAAGTTTAGGCACCCATGAGACAAGTCAATTTTATAAGGATGAGTTAGCCTAAAATCTAAGATAATATCAAAAGTCTATCATCAGCAAACAATTTAACTTATGAGGGGCAAGTTAGAAGCATGCTCAGGGTCTTTTGCCTCCCAACTTTTTCTCTCCTTTTATTTATGCTTCATGTTATTATTCCCTACCTAGTTCAGGCGTAACAAATCTTGTTTATTTATAGGTTGCTGGGCACAAGGATATTCTTGAAGGAGACCCCTACTTGAAGCAAAGACTTCGTCTTCGTGACTCTTACATCACAACCCTCAATGTGTTGCAAGCCTACACATTGAAGCGGATCCGTGATCCTGACTACCATGTGAAGTTGAGGCCACATTTGTCAAAGGACTACATGGAATCAAGCAAGCCAGCAGCAGAGCTTGTTAAACTTAACCCCAAAAGCGAGTATGCTCCTGGTCTTGAGGACACCCTTATTTTGACAATGAAGGGAATTGCTGCTGGCATGCAAAATACCGGTTAAGCTGCCTTAGAAGTGGTGTTTTTCTTGTTATATGGTGTGTGTTGTGATAGTGACATGGATGTATAAGCATTATAACCTATTATGTCTACTAGAGAGATTTCCAACAATATCAAATAACTGTTCCTTTGTTATTATGAATATAGTACTATTATTATACGTGGACTTTCCTCTTGATCTCTTACCATTCTCGTATAATATTATTTTACTTCTCCATTTTCTTTTTCATGGTTTTGGAGTTTGGTTTGTACACAGAATTGTAAGTGGGATTTTTGAAACTGTCCCCTGCTTTTATGATTTTAGAACAATTTTATAAAATGGTTTAATTTTGATATAATTTTTAATGTGATTTTTTTTATTCTGTCTTAACCAATTATAAACCACCCTAACTGTTATTTCCCAATCATAAAAAAAAAACCACCCTAACTGTGTTTTTTTTTTAAAAAACACAAGATGTGCCAAAACAAAACGATACAAAGAAAGAAAGCCTCACGTCCAAAAATACACTGTTTTTTTTTTTAAGTAAGACTGTAAGAGGTTAATTTTGATACGTTTGAAAATATATTCACACTGTAAACTAATTAAAAATTATTTACATGCAAATCAAGAAAGAAACTTATACGGAAAACAAAGAGAAAAAAACATTAAAAAAACTAACTAAAATCACTTTTCACACGGATACTAACCAGGGACTCATGATACTTATCATATCTAAGAAATAATTATATTGGCTTGTTTGGGAATGAAAAACTAAAAAACCGCATCACTACGACAGTGTCTTCTTGTTAATAAGGGAAAGAGAGATAGTCTAGCTATACAAAGTACAAATGCAAAGTCAAACACCCATATTGAATTGGACTTGGATCTATAATTCAATATGCATAATTAATTCCAGCGGCATTATAATGCATGTGATATTAAGGTTGCTGCTCCATGAATCAAGCAACATGCATTTTTCCTTTGCTTCAAGTTCTAATCTCAATTCTCCAAATTAAGACTAACAATTAACGGTCGGTGCAACAGGGCTTGCACAAAAATTATATTTTATCTAATACACCAAATTCAAAAATGAACCCATCCCAGGACGAGCAAAGATGAGCACCATGCCATCGAGTTAGCACCTCTCTCTCTCTCTCTCTCTATATATATATATATATATATATTGCTAGCTACAGGCAATTCAAACTCAGTAGTATTGGATTGCATTTCCTAAACGCTCACAAAAAGATACATCAATATCATCCAAGAGATTCTACCTCAGCAAGAGCAACATGACGGTAAGCAATTTCACTTTCTTTATCCTTCCTTGGATGTACAAGGATTCAAATCAATCAACGTCTTCTTTTATCTCAATTTCTTTTGAATAATATTATCATTCAATATTTTTTTTTCCATCTCTTTTTCATCCCATCAATCAGTTTAACCCATAAGTGATTATCTCTTTTTATACCTATAATCCTATCTTCAGATCATAGAGATGAGAGTACACATGGATTGCCCTGGATGTGAAAACAAAGTAAAAAGTGCACTGCAAAAACTTAAAGGTATAACATATATGTAAAAATGTCTTTTGCAATCACAAATTGTATGTTACAATCACAAATGTAGCTAATGATGCAAAAAAGAAAAATGTCACCAGTCATGTACACAAATTCTAGATCAATTGATTAATTACTCATTTCATGGATCTAATTTAGTATTTTTCTACCCTTTTTTGTGTGGTTTGGTTAAGGCGTGGATGACATTGAAATAGACATGAGTTTGCAAAAGGTGGCTGTGAATGGCTATGCTGACCAAAAGAAGGTTCTGAAAACGGTTCGAAAAACTGGTCGCAGAGCTGAATTGTGGCAACTTCCTTACACAACGGATTCTCAGAACCAATATGTTCAACAGCACCATTGCAATGGCCCTGTCAACTATTATGCTTCTCAACCTTCCTCGTCTTATAACTATTACAAGCATGGTTATGATAACAGTGATCCTCGCTATTATAACTATCCGTCACAATCTTCCATCTTTCGCCACCAAACTGGTTCAACTTTTAGTGATGACAATCCTGACGCTTGTGCCATTATTTGATTACTAGCAAAAATATAGTGGTTGTTGCACTATTTTGTGTAATTTTTATTGTGCTAAAATTAATATATCTCGTATTCTAATGGATGTGAATATTAGTTTAAGGTAAATTATTTTTTTTTCTTTCTAATTTAATACATATTTATTATGCTATTGCATTTTGTCTGTTAAATTTAATATATTGCAACGATTTTTCTTATTATACATTGTAACTATATAATAATAGAAATATTTAATAAAATAATTATTTTTTTATTTAATTTTTTGTACTTCTTTTTCTTTTTTATATTTAAAAACCTCATTATTTACATACTTTTAACAAAATAGCATAAATTACTAAATTTGTTTAGGACACATGAAACCCTTGAATGAATTTGAACATGATAAATGTTTTAAAAAAGAACATTGGATCATGAGGTGTTTTATAATTCTCCCTATTCAATTCACATTTTAACTATCATTTTCTATAAGTTTGCTGAATATGTTGTAAAATATTTCTTGACTATTGATCAGTATTGTGCAAAGTTTTAAAACTCAGATCGATCCATCCAATCAAACTGCGACCCGGTGGCTAGATCGAGTTGAGTCTTACTTTTGATGGGGTGTGCTTTCGACCCAGAGTCACTCAAAGCGATCCAGCTAGGTTTGCACTCAAACTAGTGACCCGTCGACCCTGATCGGGTCACTTATCCTTTTGTTTTTTTCCTAGTTATAGTCGAAACGACATCGTTTTAATTTGAAGCCATTTTAATTTTAGAAACCTATCCTTCCTCTCGCAATCTCGCTCTACGTCATTGCTATGCATGCCAACCTCTCCTTCTTTCCTCTAGTTCTTCCTCTCGTCGTGCCAAATATCAAGTTTCTCTCTCTCTTAAGGTTTATAAAATCCCAAGATTTCATATGAATTACTGAAACTTAATAAAAATATACTTCAAATCATGTGTCTTTTTTTTTTTCAAAATTTTGTTATCTGAACAAGAATAATGTTATTATAATTAAGATGGCGAGATTCTGC
Source organism: Glycine tomentella (assembly GCA_007407185.1). Taxonomy (NCBI): domain Eukaryota; kingdom Viridiplantae; phylum Streptophyta; class Magnoliopsida; order Fabales; family Fabaceae; genus Glycine; species Glycine tomentella. The sequence continues at coordinate 1,999,897 of PYAF01002678.1, read as the reverse complement.
ATGTATATAACAACTGAAATCATAGCAAAAGTTAACTTATAAATTATAATACATAATTTCTATTAGGGAAAAGGAGGCCAAAATAGATTTGCTATCTGCATAAGACAGACTAAAAGATCAAATATTGGACAGTAGTAAATACAATTAGATTTGTTTAACTATTAATTGTTTGATCACCAGTATAGAGTGCCATCAATTTTCTTTACAAACTTATTTAGCTATTTATTTGTGTTTGTAATTTTTGTTACTTGTTTGTTTGAATTTGGGCAATGATGTTTTTTAACACTTTGGAATCTAATTATCTATGTTATGAAATTATATTAATTTGTAATATTTTTTTATAATATTTTAAGACATGTATAAAAATTTTATATTTTTTATTATAGATCGAGTCATACGGGTCAACTAGTGACTCACATCACATTGACCCAATGCAATAAGAAAACATATATTAATGTAGCAATTTAAATTTAACAGCAATGCCAATGTGACAATCTGTGTGAACTTGAATAAGTGAATATTATGCGCAAAAAATACTTACTATAAATTTTCAAATAAGATAAGTGATCCATATTTACGAGAAGTTTTAAAACGAATAATTATATTACCATGATGGTACATGAACACATTAAAAAATGATAAATTTTTAAATCAAAATGAGTTTTAAAATCAAGAAATAACAAAATGAAAACAAATTTTTAAATAAAAAAAAAAGTTCGTGTTAAATTTGGTTTAATAGAGATGGTTGTATATATTGACGCTAGAGATAGATGGTTGTACATTGTCAAAAGAAAAATTTAAAGTCAATAAGAAAAGGGATGAAAATAATTATATAAGAAAGATATTAACACAAAATAAAGATTATTTGTCTTACCATTCAGACATAGAGTGAGAAAGAAGCAGAGAACCAGTGAACTACAAATGTCCAATCTATTTTCCTTTGTTATGCTAATTACTTTTGCTTAATAACATTATCACGAAACATTTTTACTTAAAAACCATCAAAAATTGTAAAGACAATATTTGTACACATTTCTTTGCAGTCCTCCTTGATATTCCTACAATAGGACCTGCGTCGTCCATCTCTATGCCACCGTAGTCTTCCTCTGTCGTCGTCATTCCACCATGTTGCGCCAAACCTTGCTTCAAATTGCTAAGCATTTGATGTGACTTCTTCGTTCATAAAAATGAAAATATAAGTAATTATTGTGTTTTGAAAAAGTGAATATTTACATAAAGTGAGTGTTTTTATGAACCATTTATATAACATGGGTGATTGCATGAATAAAAAAATTGTAAATTTTGAAGAGTAAATTAGTCATTGTAAAAATGGAGACTAAAAGATAATTATCAAAAGAGGTATTTTCTTTATTTATTGGATACCTATCAAAACATTATATAGCTTTTTTATAAAAAAAAATTATAGTGGATGAGGCATTAATTAAAATATGTCTAAGAATGCCGGTCTCTCTCCACAGTATGACTATTAATTATATTTTGAATGACTCAAGTATGTACCTTTTGTTTTGCTTTGCTTTCTTAGGTCATGGATGTACCTTTGCTTCTTTGGCAATTCAACGTGCGTGGAAGTGTATACATTAGAGTAAATGATGATGGAGTTCATCATAATATAAAAGTCAACTAGTTTAAGCATAATTATTTAACTCTCTAGAAATAATGATGCTTTTTATAAAGAAAAATTAGGGTTCATAATGTCATTAGATGTATTCATTAACTTTTGTCATAAACTTTTTCATAGATTTTTTTTTCATTTACCTTTTCATGTTTGCTTTCTACACCATTTTATTACTTTATTAATGTTATAATTATTCAAGTCTATATATATATATATATATATATATATATATATATTTCTTCGTTCTGATTCTTTTAGTAGCTAGGGAAAGGAAGATGAAGAAAGGAAAATGGCATAGGATTGGGATTGGAAAATGGAATTCAGATAATACTTGTGAATAATTGAACTTGTGCTGAAGACTACGTTTGCGTTTTGTTCAAAATATAAAATAGTAAAAACAGCCCAATTTTTTTTATGAGAAAACCCAATTCAGGTTATCATGCTTAAATTGGCTTTATTTGGTTCACTCTAAAAGCCCAAAACAAGTTGAAAACCTAAATCTCGAATTTTTTATTTTCAACTAGATTATGTTAATAGGTTATTTCATGCCGTTGTTACATGATTGGTTCATACGTATATTTTAATGATTTTAGTTCTTTCAAAGTTTCATTTTCCTTCCATCAATTATACGCCTCTTTATCTACGCCACAATCTTGTCTATATCTGACTGTAATGGTATAACTTCTGTGGTAGTGGTACCACCATGTCCATGACTTAGTTATGATCGAACATAAAATATTCTTCATATTTATAATCATTTCTACAAACAGACACAGTAATTGTTGACTTACTCAGGGATATCATATTCCTAACGCGTTTCTTCCTCTTCTATAGATTTCAAACTTCCGGCTAGCCTTTCGAAATTTTCATCGTTCAATGAATGTACATCTTTTATGTCAAATAAATAAGGAAATATTGTAATTCTTCCATGGCCTTGCATTATGATGGAAACTGATGGCTAGTAATTGGAACAAGTGTGTTTGTCTCATTAAACATTTTGGATTTTTTCTTTCTTTTAGCTAGCTCACATTTTACGTTAAATATTTTTTTTTATTACTGCTAGAACATAGTTATTCTTTACATTTTACGTTAAAATTTGTTACTTTGTTTCTCTTTTTTCCCTTACAACGTGAAAGTATAATCACACAATTTTTTTTTGTGTGTGTTGGTATACGTATACTGACGTTCAGGCCATAAGCTAGAACATTTATTGTATAAGAGGTCTTGTTAATCAGTGTATTCACTTATTAATGAATTAAAAAATAATAATTAAATTACAAGTAAAATTTTAGGAGTTCTTTAATTTATTAAATAGACTTTTAAGAACTTTTTTAATTCGGAAATTTAGTCTTTTCCTGAATTGAAGCACCATACATTTTTCTTAAAATTACTGTTACAATAAAAAGTGATTTAGTTATATTTATATTGCCTTGCAAAAAAAGTTATTATTTATATTAATTTTTAATTGGTATGAATCTAAAAACTAAATTAAATAAATTAAGTTGTTTTTTAATGATAACTTTGTTTTGATCGATTTATATATTTAATTCGTAGCTTTTCTTTTATAGGTCGTATTTTAGTGGTAGCTGAAAAAAATATTATAATTTGGCCTAATTATATTAATGGCATGTTCACCGCGCAAAAAGTAATCTTTAATTAGCTGTATATTTCTAAATTTAAAATAAGGTCGTGAATAACTAATCAATTTTGTCACAGCCTCTCATTGAAATTGTTATCAACGAAATTCTTCCTAATCATATGTCAACAGGTAATTAAAGATTATTTCACCCAGTTAGCATGCTATGTAATTAGAAGACCCACACAATATAATTATTATGTCGCTTGTCCTCATTGGCAGAACTAGACTTTAAAATTTACATTTAAAAAAGAACAAGCTCAATAGAAAAAAAAATGGAGGGATAAAAATAAGAGATGTAGTAAAATTTGTTTGCAATGCACAACAAAGCTAGCGTATATACGTGTGTGACTCAGTGACTGTATATAAGATAATATATAAAAATTAATGTTAATTTAGTTATTAAATAGCAGTATATGAAATGACATGCATTGTACATTTATTAATACTAATTATTTACATTCTTTTATCAAGTTTGTTACTTATATAAGTTATGATGACAAGACCTCTTAAATAAGAAATATATCTACACTTTTACTTAACAACACCCAAATAAGTTTAAGATGATAAAATGGTTATTTTAACGATGAACTTCATAATTAATTGTTAATATTTAAAAGTAAACATGCAATTGTAATTGTTTAAGTTACCATTTGGTCTTACATAAAAAGAAAGTCACTGTTTGCTCCAAAAAAACTGAAACTCTTGAGAGCATTTAAGAATTCTACCAAATCTAAATACGATAGTTTAAAAAAGAATCCGATTAACTTATCACATCTTATTAAGTTATCAAATTAAAGTTATAGAGGTTTCTCATCATATCCTATTTTTATTATCATACTATGAAGTAGATAAATAATTTAATTGATTATTAAGAGAAAATATTACAAAATGATCTTATCAAATCCTATTAACTCAACAAATAGTAATAAATTAAGATTAAAAAATGATGATTTATTTATGGTATGGTATCTCGCAAGTGTCTACTCCAAAGTAAACTACCCGAAAAAGAAAGCATCATCTGTAATACCAAAGACAACAACGACACTACCCATCACTAACACTAACAAAGACAAATTACAAGTTTCAAGTCCACATCCTCTCACCGAAAGACAAAACAAAACAAAACAAAACACACAAATCAATTTTAAATAAACAAAAAGAAACCACAAGTTTAAAAATAAAACGAAATAAAACCGCAACAACATGATTGGTAGTTTAGTACAACGCGGCATGTTATAATTGGTCGGAAAATGTTCCCGAAAGTTTAGTGCGACACGTGGACCCCATTCACTGGTTGGAAATCCAGTTTAGTCTCCACCCTCACGCACCTAATCATATCCCTGGAGTCAAGTTCGAGCATCGATAGGACCAAAAAGGAAAAACAGAGAAGGGGGAGGGACAAATTTGACATTTCACGACTGCGTTCTTTTCTACCAAGCCTCGACCAAGAAGAATCGCAGTGAGAAGAAGAGGGGGTCAGAGTGAGAAAGAGAAAGAGAGAGAGAGAGAATTCGTAAACCCTAATTTCGGAAAGATCGGCGATGACTGCCTCCAAGGATCGCGAGAACTTCGTCTACATCGCCAAGCTCGCCGAGCAGGCCGAGCGTTACGAAGGTTTCAAATTCTTCCTTTGTTTTTTCTGACTTTGACGCGTACATGCGCGTCGATGTGCGCGATTTTGATGATTCCTTTTTTATACGATTGCTCGCTTCTACTAATTTGAGTAAATTTGTGTTCTTTTATGTCATTCTATATCGTTTTCAGTGAGAAACATATTTTTTTTTGGTCAACTTGGTTTACTGTCACTTTGGTTGCAAGTGGAGTCGAGAAAAAGGAATCGGTTAGGGTTTGGGGTCCTGTTGAAATGAATTTATTTTCCATTTTTGTTTTGTTTTATAGTTTAAGTTTAATTTCCGTTTTCTTAAAATAAAAATGGAAAGTGTGTTTAGTTTGAGTGTGTTGCTACTTCATTTTTTCTTCCACTGCATGTTCAATTTGTGACATCGTACTTAAGAGTGTTATTCTTGTTTTTCCTGTGATGTGAGGCTTGATTTGTGATGCTTTGTTTTTGCGTTTGTTTGTGGCAGAGATGGTGGAATCAATGAAGAACGTTGCGAATCTCGACGTTGAACTGACGGTGGAGGAGCGGAATTTGCTTTCTGTTGGGTACAAGAATGTGATTGGTGCTCGCAGAGCGTCCTGGAGGATCCTGTCTTCCATTGAGCAGAAGGAAGAAACAAAGGGGAACGAGTTGAATGCGAAGCGGATTAAGGAGTACAGGCAGAAGGTTGAATTGGAGCTATCGAACATCTGTAATGATGTTATGAGAGTGATTGATGAGCACCTTATCCCTTCTGCTGCAGCTGGTGAATCCACTGTGTTTTACTATAAGATGTGAGGATTTGTGTCTCATTCTCTGCCACAGGTTTTGTTTTGGTGTGATATATTTTCTATTTTTTATTTTGTGCAAGTGAATTAAGGGATGTTGAAATGTTCTGCTTGCAGGAAAGGAGATTATTATCGTTATCTTGCCGAATTTAAGTCAGGCAATGAGAAGAAGGAAGCTGCTGATCAGTCTATGAAAGCATATGAGGTGCAACTTATATTTTTTTAATGTTTTGCAGTATATATTATGTTTTCTATCCTATGGATGGTTGTTTACTGGGCTTATTGCAAATATGCAGTGCCTATTAGCAATTAATCTAAGGAAGATTCTTTTGGTCTTCATTTTGGTTTTGGTACACATAATAATCTCACGGTTTGTTTTGGTTTTGTGTGTAAGTTCATTTTTTTTTCAAACCTGTTGTAAAACTTCTATATCATTGACAATAGACAAATGATGGCTCTGATTGAGAAAATAATATATAATGTGTAAATGATTTCTACACATTTACTAATTTTATAATCCACCAGAAAGAGTGGGTTACTTCATCCTCCACATAAATATCTTTAATTTTACGTATTCTCTCTTGTCAATGCACATTAAGTTTGTAATTAAACCATTGGTACCTGAGTCCTGCTGTATTGGTTTACCCTCTTCACCTATCATTCTCCTTCCTTGCTAGGTTGCTATATAATCTCGAGTTTTTTGGGCAGTATTGGTTACTGGAACTGGAGAAACTTTGTTTCATTAGCCCTGTCATTTTATATTATTGTGTTAATTGTTTTTTTCACTATTATTTTTCTGTAACATATATTGATACTACTGCCAATTATTCTTTCGAAGCAAGTTATTTCGTTTCTTGAATCAGTCTTGGAATAGCTTTTACTCAAAAGGAGTTTCCTCTTCTGAATACTTTATCCTTTCATCCCCTATCTAACCCAAGTATGTTTTGGTTATTGCAGTCTGCTACCACTGCAGCAGAGGCTGATTTGCCTCCCACACATCCCATCCGATTGGGTCTAGCTTTAAATTTCTCAGTTTTCTATTATGAGATCTTGAACTCCCCTGAAAGGTTTGTGGCTTTTATGCCTATCCTGAATTATGATCGTTGATTAGTGTTGTGTTTAATATGGGTGATTTTATTTTCCTATTTCCAGAGCCTGTCATCTTGCGAAACAAGCTTTTGATGAAGCTATTTCTGAGCTTGACACCTTGAATGAGGAGTCATACAAAGATAGCACCTTAATCATGCAACTTCTCAGGGACAACCTAACTTTGTGGACTTCTGACATCCCAGAAGATGGAGGTAATTATTACTAGAAGACTTGTAGTAAGCTTTGGTGTACTATTTCTATGACTATTAAGATGTATAATGATTAATAAAAATTAGGGTCAGGGATAGGTCTAGCCAATATGACAAAGGGCTACTACCTCCTGTGTACAGCGAGGATAAATGAATAATAATTACTAAGTTTGAAATGGGATTAATTCTTAGGGAGGCATGGTTTACCATAGGCACTTGAATCATTATTTGATGTGTAAGGTTGTGGGGTCCATGGTAGAAATGAGGCTATCTTTAAATATGCTTTTACACATCAAATAATGATTTGGAGTGCCTAAGAGATGTCATGGTAGACTTTCAAACTAAGAATTTCTCCTGAAAATGATATTAAAGGATGCTAAACTACATAGGAATTCATCAAGATAGTGAGCTTTGATGCTAAACAAAATGAATTTTCTGAAAATGTAAGTCACTAATTTCCTTGGGCATTAATTGTGATATTGCCCACTTTGTTGTGCTTTTCTAAAAATGTTCACTTCAATTTTCTCACTTGCTGTTACAGAAGATGCCCAGAAAGTGAATGGCACTGCCAAGCTTGGTGGAGGTGAGGATGCGGAGGTGAGTAATCCTTTCTATACCTGTACCTGTAATTTTATTTATTTTTTATTGCTTTATTTTGCTAACGTCATTACTCTTTTTGCAGTGAGTCCGATGGTTGATGGAATCTTCCATAGGATTCGATGCATGCGTTTGGGAATGACACATGAGGGCCGATTACTTATCTGTGTATTAGCTAGAGATAGGGGTTCCATTGTTTCCTCTTTGTTTCTTGTTGGATTGCCCAATACTTCCCGATAGGGGAAAGAGATACTCCATTTGTGCTATATTTATGGTATGTTTTTATTTGTGTGGTGTCTGGAAATGGCCTATTTCATTCCCAATCCTTTTCCTCCCGTCTCTGGGGGATTTGATTGATGAGAATTGCTTATGGTGGGTGTATTTTCCATTTCCGATGAAATGCTACAACATTTACTGCAATGTTGGAGATTGATTCTTCGATTGTTGTTTAAGCTTGACTTCCATTCTTACCGATTCTATTGCCGCAAAACATGGAACAAGTATATAAACGGCTGAGAGAAATTAAGCATTTGTTTCACTAGTCAGGAAAATAGACCTAACTTTCCTCAAAAAATAAAAAAGGAAAATAGACTGTACTTCATTTTCAGCACAACAAAGTGAACCATATTGACTTTTACTATAGTTTAGATTTTATGGGATTTATATCAAAAATTTAAAGGATTTGAAATTTCATAGATTTATAAGATTTAAAAAGATATTGAATTTTTAAAAACTCATTTAAAATTACAAGAGTTAGTGAAAAAAATAATAAAAAATGATGAAATTTGGATAAAAAGAAAGAAAACTTAATATATTTTTTTAATAGTTAAATTGTTTATAATTTTAGGTCATCTTATATTAATTTTTCCCACAAGAGTATATTTTTATTCTTGCTCTTGAATTTGAATAATAGATTTAAATTATAGGTTTTCTTATTATTATTTTTAATTATTATAATTATTTAATAATAATATAATGATGGGGTGCAATATTATAGTCTATATTAATGGAAAAGAGTGATGATGATAGAAAATTTGTTAGGAGATGAGAAGACAATTAAGATAAGAG
>PYAF01002678.1:1971799-1991171 GCA_007407185.1 Glycine tomentella | reverse complement strand
AAAAGAGTGATGATGATAGAAAATTTGTTAGGAGATGAGAAGACAATTAAGATAAGAGAAATATAATTAACATTCACATATAAGATAAATATTAATTTAATTTAGAAAATATATATGAAAATGTAAAGAGAGATATATTAGACATTTTTTTTTAGTTTTAAAATAAATAGGAAGAACATATATGATACACATCTAGAACAATATTATTTTTTTTGCACGATCGTTCAATATCTCTTTTAATTTAGGAAACCTTGTTTTTGTGTTGGATATTGAAGAGAAAATATGATATATGTGATGAGAGAAAAGAAAGTCTGATAATTAATATATAAAAAAAAAAAAGTCTAACAAAATCTTAAAGATTTGGGTGAGATTATTTGATAGATATTTTATATTAAAAAATCAAATGAAATATATTTTAAAAAATAATATATCAAAATTTATATATTTTTTAATATCAATAGACTTTTTTTAAGTTATAAAAAATCTTAATTGAATATCACTGATTTTTGTTGTATTCCTTAAAGAATCCTTAAAGTCTTTGAATGTCACAAAATTTATTTATATTATTTAAAAATTCTAATTGAATAACAAAGATCTTTTTTATAAAAATAAATCTTTTTTTAAATTATAATCTAATACACCTCGTAAGTACATTTTGTATAATAATTTTATATAAAAAAGTACATAGAAGAAGTACATTTTGTATAAGTTCTTAAAAGAAAGTAATTTTATTAAAAGCAAGAAAAAAAGTAATTTTATTTTAATAATAATTTTATATAAAAAAGTACATAGAAGAAATAAAAACATTCCCCCCCACCCACCCACTTGCTGTCGCTCTATTTTTTGCCCTTTGGCCTCCACTCTCTTTCACTATTCTCTCGTCTCGTTCTCTCCTGGATCTTCTCTTTTTCACTGTATTTCTCTTTTCTCTTTAATCTTCTTTTGTTATGTCATTTCTTTTAAGTTATAGAAGTTAAAATTACAAAATAATTCATTTAATAAAGTAAAAAAAGAAAAAGAAAAAAGGTTACACAGTCTAAGAGTATGTTTTCAAGACTATTCTCGTTAATTTAATAAAAAGATGATATTTATGTCCTAGCTAGTTTAGAGAATTGTAATCATATTTCGGTCGTATGTAGCAACTATTTTTACAACTAAATATGCAATAGATTCGGTTTGGTACGATGACAGAGTGATCGATGGGATGAGTTCCACTGTCTGAAAGTGATGGACGGAAAAAGGTTGAATCTTGAAAGTACCTAACTAGTTAACGGTTTGCAATTCCTTATTACTTGCGTAAAAGATTTTAGTTCTGCATGAATAAACTATCGCAATTGTTGGTTTGCTATTTCGTATTACTTGCGTAAAATGTTTGAGTTCTGCACGAACAAAGTATTCCAACTTGGGAGGATTATTTCGTGTTTAATTTGCACAAAGTCTAATATGAATTCATTTATTTAATTTTTATGGAGGGAGAGAATTAAACACAATTAAATAATTGAAGTATCTCCCCTCATAAAAATTATATAAATGAGTTCATCATTAAACTTTTGTGTAGATGAGAAAGATAGACACACTTCATTTCACTTCAGATTCCCAAACCCAAGTTTTGATTATTCCCTTCTCTTGTTTGTGATTCGAGCATTAATAAAATTATAGGTTATATGAAGGCACGTGTAGTTTTGCACGAGGTCATTTTCATTTGGCCTGGATAAACACTCCTGTGCAATGTAAAGTGCGGGACTATAGTTTTAATTAAAAATAAAGTTTAATTTTTGTGCAGAATTTAGATTTTTACGTGTTTAACAGATTAAGGAGATGGATTGGTTAAGATTTTAAAAGTATTTTGATATAAATACTGTGTGTTGATTGATTTCTCCAAATACTGTGTTCTCTGATCGGAGTAATTTTTTAAACTAATGTTGGCAGGGTAAGATAACACATTACCTATTGACCCAATACATCTGAGTGTTTTGTATGTTAGTGGATGTCTAGAGGAAGCCACAGGTTTGTGAAATTTCATCTCTTTCATTTCATAAAATAAGTAGCGCATGTTTGGATTACCGTTACGAGTCTTCCAAAAGTACATTGAACAACCTCCAACAAACAGTAATCTAAACGTAGGTGTAATTGGTAACATGAACAACAAATTATACACCTCCCTTGAGCTTGAGCTTCCATGTTCCCAAATCTAATTAGATGCTGTTATGACAATGGATTAATTAGTAATCTTCCAAGAGCATACTCTTCCAACTGAGTAGGAATGCACTAATATTTGTATATTCCAAGCAGCTAGCATACCCATTCTCATCAAAATTAGTTTCTTAGCTTCTTAGTTTAACATGGTATTATCAATCTGATAAGTTTTAATTACTTGATCCAGAGAATGCAACACTTGTTCTTCCTGATCAAGCTGTTGGGCTTTACTTCGGTTGGGCCAAGGTCGATACAGATGGGAACTTCAAGATATTGGTTAGCATTAATATTGACTTCTCCTGTGTTGGCTAAAAAAAAATAGAGAGTGGTCAATTATAAAACTGTACAATTTTTTTCGGTACATGTCAGAAACTTCTGATGCACCTTTTAGTATTCTTGTGCTATCGTGTCTAAGGAATTCTTAAAAGAGTTTTAGAACGGAAGCACATTACACATTTATCATGGATTTCTTTATGCTTGAATCGAAACTCATAGTTTGGACAACTACATTGTTTTTCTGCAATGATACATATTTATGGGCCTAATAATTCTGTGTCATTGTTTGATCCTTTCTTTGATTCTATGATGATGCATAATATTCTTCTGACCATGCTAATGGTTGTCATTAATGGAGATTTCTTGTGGCTCATTTTGCAGCATGTTTATCTTATTGATGCAAACAGTGACCATAAACATAAGCAGAAGATGCAAATCCATCTTGCTGGCTACATAAGAGCGTGGGATAACAAGGTAATGTCAATGATGTCCTTTTGATTGAATAATCTTGCTAGGTGGCTGTTTTTCTGCAACCAAGTACTCATGATGAGGTCCAAAGATGCATAGAACAAAATTATTCATATCTTATAATTAGGGAAGGTTTATGGTCAATTGAAAATTATATCTATTTGCTCCAAAAGCCTTTTCTTTCCAATATCTTATTTGTGTCCCTACTTTTTATGTCAAAATTTGTGCGCATGAACATGATTCACGTCAACGGAATTGGAGAAACTCGAAGAATACAAGTCTATTGCGAGAGTTTCGCTGGATTTGCCATCATTCACTTGTTTATAGAAAAGCCTCACATGGAGGAGACAGTCAAGTGACGATATATTAGGAGATGGGAATAATAACTATACAACTTGTTGCAGCTTTCACAACAATAATAATAACAATGAAATTAATTGTCTATTTTTTTTATCCGAATGAAATTGATTGTGTAAAGTAAGATATGTATGAAATGATTCATTAGGAAATGTTTGTAATAATTGATAAATATTCTATCTTCAAAAAATAGCAATCAATTGATGTTCACTATCATTCATGTGGTGTTATCAAATTCAGCTCGGTTAACCAGTCAAATGAATCCAAGTTAACTGATAACTTGACAAGTTTTTGAATAACTTTTCAATCTATGAAATTTATAGATAACGATTTCTTTTGAAATTTGTAACATATATATCAGTCCATGCTGCTTAATTAGTGATTTACTAGTTCAACTAATAATAATCCAATGTCCTGACAAAGTCGACAACCAATTCAAATCTAACAACATTGCAGATTACATTTAAGCATTACCTATTCTTTTGGGAAAAGTCAATTAAATGAAATTTCTGAAAGTACCCCAGATAAAACTATATCCATTTTATGCTGTTTAGTTTGAAATTGCGAATGCTTGTGCACAAAAATATGGAACCATTCACGGCAGAGATAATTATTGACACACCCTACGGAGCTTATGGTAAACAAAACAAATGCTCAATTTCTTTTTTCTTTGCATGTTCAGTTTAAGAAAAAAAAAATCCCTTTTATTTTTTTATCTGGTCTTTTAATTGCTCAAATTCAATCAATTAAAAGTGGTTTATGGACAACTCTCTCTTTAAGACTAAATCACCGATGTTTCATGTTACTATTCCATTTTCTGATTTTAAATCACACACGGAAACAAAACACATACTTTTTTATACCCCCCAAAGTACCCACCAAGTATTCCTTGGTTGTTCAGATTGGTTTTGTGTCATCTTGCACATGTCTCACCCTCGGTTACTATTTCTAGGAAATCGCACCCACGTCCTGTAAAATTTACGTTAATTTTCACTACAATACAACAACACTCTACAAAACAAGTGCATGTTGACAAGCCGGTAAAGAAAAGCAAAACGGACGGTGCATACAAAGAAATTCACTTCGATCTCTACAAAGCACAAAAGTTGTCCCTTCCGAGCAAAATCTATATATACACACACAAACCAAAAACCTCATCAACCAACAAACCAAGACTAATTCCAAAACCAAGAAAAAAACACTTTCTCTATATCTCTTCAACACAAACAACATGGCAGAAAAGGAAGGAGGAGTTGTGAAGAAGGGTCACGAGGAAGGCCTAAAACTCGCGGCTTCGCTGCTGCAAGAATTCGAGCTTCCGGAGGGGCTTCTCCCTCTGGCCGATGTCATCGAAGTAGGGTACGTGAAGGGCACGGGATACATGTGGATAGTGCAGAAGAAGAAGGTGGAGCATGAGTTCAAGTTGATAAGCAAGTTGGTGAGCTATGACACTGAGATAAAAGGGTACATTTCTAAGAAGAAGATAAAGAAGCTGAAGGGTGTGAAGGCCAAAGAGCTCATGCTGTGGCCACCAGTGAGTGAGATCACAGTTGATGACTCTCCAACTGGGAAGATTCACTTCAAGAGTCTTGCTGGTATCACCAAGACTTTTCCTGTTGAGGCATTTGCTGCTGGTCAGTGATCACACAGTTAACAAATGTTCATCATGAAGATGATACTATATATTATAGATGTTGCATGGGGTGAATAATAAGAAAAAATAGCTTTGATTCTCTACTATGTAATGGGATTTAATTGAGCTGCTATATGTCAAGGTTATGATATCTGATGTTTTTTGTTTATTTATCTTTTTATATGAAGAATTACTGATATGGAAGTGATAAACTTTTGAGTTAAATTAATATTTCTATAAACTCACTTTTTCTTTCATCTAATTTTCACGTACATATTTGTTTTATAACTCTTCATTTCTGATCACATTATCTATCATATCTGTAATATAAAATAAGAAGAATATAAATTCAATATTCAACTCCATAATGAGGCAAAAAATTAAATTTAATACAATTTAAATAAATAATTAGCAAAAGGGTGTAAATTGGCCAAAATTTAGAAAAATGGTGCAGCCATTCACGCCTATTTGGGGCGTGTTTAAACACGCCCAAATGGGACGTGTTTGTGCTGGTGATGAAACGTGACAGGGAAAAAAGAGGGGGGGTGGGGTTTTCGCGATGTTTTCGTAAATTACGGAAGATCATAACTTTTGACTGGGACGTCCGATTGATGCGAAATCGGTGGCTACGCGCTCGAAATTGAGAGGAGAAGGCCTGGGAAATTTCCTGAAGGGGACTTGCCCAAAAAATTTTCCCGAAAGAGGCCTCTAAATGCCTCAAAATTGCGATTTACTCTTTGGAGCCCTAAAAAAATTTTTGTTTTCTGATATTTTATCTACTGAATTAGTGAATTGCAAGCTATTCTTTATTTATCTAATTACTTCTCTTAATTTCGAGCATTTTGACACAAAATACGTCTTCATCGAACATTGCTACGAGAAATTACGACTATTCAAAGTTATATGCATCGTCAAATCTACACTATAATTTTGTTCCATTTATGCATTTGTTTAGGGTTGTGGGTTAATTAACTGTTAGATTTGGTTAATTGTTTAGGGTTTAGTGGGTTCGGTTTAGGGGTTTAGGGCTTTTGGTTAATGATTAATTGTTGGATTAGGTTAATGGTTTAGGGGGATAAGGTTTATGTGTTTAGGGCTAAGGGGTAGTGTGTTTGGATAATTGGTTAGTGTTGATGGTTTTAGTGTTAGGGGTTTAGCGCTTTGGGTTAATGATTAACTGTTGATGTTGGTTAAGTTAATGGGGCGTACATAGTAGTCCTTGCCATAGTGTGATTTGATTCCGCAAGAGCCATGGCGACAAGGGTTACTCTGAGAGTAGTTTGTGGGAATTAAAGGGTTACTCTGGCAACTATGAGCATGACCTGATGAAGAAGGTGAATGAGAGAACCTAAATCCTAAACCCTAAATCCTAAACAATAAACCCTACACCCTAAATCGTAAACCCAAAACCCCACACTCGAACTCAACGTAGTGACTAGTGAGCAATGCGGTGGTGGCACGGTGGGCACTTAGCGGCGCAGTGGGCAAGAGAGTAAGGGTTCGAGTTCGAGAGTTTAGGCGCGTGGGTAAGGGAGAAAGGAGTAAGGAAGTAAGGTAGCAAAGTGAGAGCTAGATGGTCGTTTAGGCGCAGACTAAAATTTTACAATTTTTATAAAAAATTCAACATTCATATAGTGTAGATTTGACGATGCATATAACTTTGAACAGTCGTAATTTCTTGTAGCAATGTCCGATGAAGACGTATTTTGTGTCAAAACGCTCGAAATTAAGAGAATTAATTAGATAAATAAAGAATAGCTTGCAATTCACTAATTCAGTATATAAAATATCATAAAACTAAAAAAAATTTTGGGCCTCTAAAGAGTAAATCGCAATTTTGAGGCACTTAGCCTCTTTTGGGAAAAAATTTCGTGCAAGTCCCCTTTGGGAACTTGCCCAGGCCTTCTCCTCTCAATTTCAAGCGCATTGCCACCGGTTTCGCATCAATCGAATGTCCCAGTCAAAAATTATGATCTTCCGTAATTTACGAAAACATCAGGAAAACCCCACACCCCCCCTTTTTCCCTGCCACTTGTCATCACCAACACAAACACGTCCTATTTGGGCGTGTTTAAACACGCCCCAAATAGGCGTGAATGACTGCACCATTTTGCTAAATTTTGGCCAATTTACACCCTTTTGCTAATTATTTGTTTAAATTATATTAAATTTAATTTTTTGCCTCATAATGATCAAGTTATGTTTTTCTACGTACATCCAATTTAATCTTATTTGTTTTTTATCCTTAAAAATAAAAAAACATGTATTAAAGATTTACAATAATTCATATACTCTTCTCGACTCCTAATTCGATTTAAGATAATTACTGGAATTAACCTAGATTTTTTTATTTTGGCAAATTGATCGAGTTGGGTAAACTGGATATATGATCATCCTCATTCTCTGATCACTTCAGTGGGAGTTTAAATAGCGGTAAAATTGTCCAAATGATTTATTAATTTGCATTAATACACACGAGCAGGCCTACAGATGTTACCCCAGGGAGTGATATGGTAACTTGGATCTTTGGGTTGGGTCGTTTCCTCTGGTGCACTTTTGTTTTAAAATAAGTATTTAGAAAGAATAAAAACTGGCAAAACAAAAATAAATACTAGTACTTTTTTTAATTAAAGACCAAATGCACATTTAGTGTTAGATCAAGGCCATAGTAGTATTTTTATTTTTATCTTGTACAAGTACTTTTTTTTATAAAAAAGACAGTTCAATTTGAAGCACAGGGAAACATTAGCACGTGTTTGATTTTGCGTTTATTACCCCTACGTGCGTATATATATACAAGTTACAAAAAATAGCTTTTATGTTGGACATGGAAGGAATTAATGCAGTATACGTGCGTTTATTTAATCGTAACCAGACACACTAAATATAGTCGCGTCTACAACTGAAAATTCAAAGTATTTCGAGTATACATACACTTTGTCCTTCAATTGTTAATGTGAAATGTAATGCTCAGATACAGCCTGCGTGAACCACAACCACCATTTAATGTGTGTGCTTCATACACTTTAAAATTCATCAAATTTTGTTGAAATTGCACGTGTAAGCGTTTTGCAATGTAATTAACATTAATTATGACAAATTTTGGTCTTAATATATCCTCCGACATTGTGGCATATAATTAAGGGTGTTCAACTTCAATGGTTAGTTTTGTTCAAATTTAGGATGAAGTAAAGTTCAAATAGATCAAATTTAATTGAGTTTTTTTAATTAATTTTCAAGTTAATCTATATCAAACAAATTTGTAAGAGTAGTTACTCTTAGACATTACTCTCATCGGACTCAAATTTAAAATCATACTTATTCATTTTCATAAGATCTAATTTATTGTATTAATTATTTTTAAACTAAAATATTCTAATTAAGAAAGAGGAAGAATATAGTGACAAATAATTAAAAAAAAATAAGAGTATTAATGAAAATGATAGTTTTAAAAAAATTTACAAATTTAAGATAAATTTATTGTTATCAACAAATTTAACCATTTTTCTTAATAAGGTATTTGGGTCTTATAAATAGTAACATACAAAATAATATGTTTTCTTGCTTTGTGTTTTTTCTTTCCGGCGGATAAAAAAAGTATCAAACAAATTTAATTAAGATTGAATTGATTTACTTCAGGTCATCGTGTTAGGCTAACAAATAAAATATATTTTTAAAATTTTTATCCTCTCATTTTTATTTTATATAAAAAATAATATTTACTTCAGGTTTTATTCTTCAATTGTTTTACATACATAATTAAATCGATTCCAGGCATTAATATTGTTTTCAATTAATATTTAACTTTTTACAATTATAATTTTATATGTCTCGTTAATATCTTTATCTAGAACATCACATTGTTGAATAGTAAACGTAATCAGACATTTAATAGTACTAGAAAAGAAAGTCAATATCAATTAAAAAAATATATAAAAAATAAAGAAATATTAAAACCTAATTAGCAGGACTAGGTTAGCAGGTATAAAGGTTTAATTTATGCACGTTTAATGAAGGACAAGAAAAAATATTAGTCTTGAGAACTAAATTATGCAAGGTACATAAAATATGCAAGTTTAAAAGTTTTAAAAAAAGGTTAGCAGGATTTGTTTGATATGAAAAGAAAAGAAAAACATTTTAGAACTAAATTAGTTATAATTATCTTGCTTCATGCTTGAAGTAAACTAAATCAATTTAAACCAGTTTAATTGACTTTTTTGAATTATCCAATTCATCTATTCAATTTTAATTCAATGAAAAAATCAATCCGATCTAATTAACATCCTTAGAGATAATTTTATATTTTATTTTAATGAAGGATAAGAGAGAGATAAATACCTGCCAAAATCACCATGGATAATTTCTTTTTTCTTTTTTTCTGTTTGAGGTTATCTAAATCTAATAAATATGTGTTTACTGTAGCATTTTTACCAAGCCCGGTGCAACGGAATGAAAGATATGGAGGGAAGAAGTACAACACTTTTGAGCTTGATATAAAGAAGGAAATAGGATGCACATTAGTGCCGGGCAAAAGATATACATATATGATTTAAAAAAATGCTATCTAAAATCTATCTCTTAGGTTTTGCTGCTGGCGAAAAATTGGTATCCATGTGTGTATCACAGGGAAAGCTGAAATTCCTAATTTGAACTGAACAGGGCTTGGTGCATCCTTGGAGCACCTTCTTCAATATGGCTGTGGTTTTTAGTTGCATGCATGTGAATGCAAATAATGAGTATGCGTCAATTCTTGTATCTAGAGACTACTACTTTTTCTTACTGAGTCCTCTAATAACTGACGTGTTGGCCGGATCATGTCCTTTACCTTCTCTCCATTTTTATAAATTTTAAAGGTTGGAACACATCTTATGCTTTCTGCTTTTGCTATTGCTAGACACTCCTCCACGTCCACCTGCAATTAAATTTTAAAGAAAATTAGAGACAGATGACAAATATGTTAGGAAGTATAAAAAAGTCACTTATCTGTTTACCTTGATAAATTTAACCGAGGGATATCTAACACACAATGTATTTATGAATGGAGATAATTCCTCACATAGTTCATTTGATGCCTCTTTGAAGTATACTACCGATATACCTGAAATTTAAAATTTTCATTAAAAAAAAGTATGAATGAAGTAAGAAAAATGCTGAGTCAACATGTTTAGATAATTACCTGCAGAGGCTAATGCCGCTTTAAATTTATCTAATGCACAAATTTGTTCAACTTCAACTACAAACCTAGTACCATACACCATTTGTCGAGATTTTTCTAATGCTAGTTGAGCCTGACGAAGAGACTCAGCAACTTCATTGTCGTTAGGGAGTTCACGTTTTAAGGCCTGGTAATCTTTAACAACTTCTGACCATCTTTCAAGCTGCAACATGATCATGCATCTTAAAAAACGACAATGAATCAACTCCAGAGTACAAAACAACAATGAACACACACACACCCAACATGCACTATGCAAGTGAATTCACCTTTGTGTTTGATGCAGCCCTGCGGAAAAGGGCCTTGGTGTAATTTGGTTGAATGTTAAGAGCTTGGCTGCAGTCTTGAACCGATTGTTCCCACAGTCCAAGTTTAGACCAACAAATTGCCCTATTGCAATATAGAACATGGTTGGAGTTGTCATACTTGAGGCCCTCCCCATAAGCAGAACAAGCTTCAGAGAACTTGCCAGAGCTGAAAAGTTCATTGCCCCTCGAACGAGCTCTTGCCACCATTTTCACAACATTTACAATCCTACCAACTTCAACATTACTGTAATCTAACATGCTAGCCTTTTCTGCGGCCGCAACAGCATTCTCAAACCTGCAACAATCCATTACTTGTTCCTCACTCAAAAGTTTTACATAGCTTTGGATTTCGAGCCTAAGGTGTTTAGTGTTTACCTTCCCAACGCCATCTCAACCTGTGCACACACGAAAGGAACATAGGCTTCGCCAACCATACCAAAGAACTTGGTCTGAGAACATGCTGGAGGACAACCTTCCAACTTCGGAACATTCGAGAGACTGGAATCAGCATCTTCAAGTTGATGCAGTTTTAAATAGGCTTCCACCTTGCAAGCAACAATCTGTATGTAGCAATCCAACAAGTTAGCCCAGCACAAATTGTCACAAACCAACCATCCTAAAAGCTTAAACTATCAAGTAAAGACGCGAGGATGATTTTATACTTGATTCGTAACACCATACCACGAAGTAAGGACCTGATTGATTCTCTTCTCACTTTTTTTAATTTAAAAAACAGTTTTCTAAAATAATTTTACACTACTTACCAATCAATTTACCATCCAAAATCTATCAAGTTCTAAAAATTGTTTCCAAAGCAAGTGACCGGAAGACAATATTAAAACTTGTTCAATTTCTCCATCAATTCCACTCTTTTCTGTCCCTTGCACTACACTCTGCACCAGCCAGCACAGCAACCTTGTTTAGTTACATTTTGGAAACTAAAAACAGTTTTTGAAGACAGAAACCAATGACAACCTAAATATCTTAAAACTCTATGCTATTAAACAAAGACAAGCAAATAATTTTATATTACATCTCTAACATAGACCACGGAAAGATCAGAAATTTGAAAACTACCTGAGGCGAAAAATCTGCTCCAACAGCAATGGCTGCTTCTGATTCCCTAAGCACCCTCTTCCAATCACCGAATTTTCGCGCATCGGCGCATCGATTCAAATGCTTCTCCAACAACAGCAGCTTTTGCTCCTCAGACTGATCCTCTTGATTCCCAGAGAGACACAAGTGCCGCCGCGAATTCTCAACCTGCCCAAACCTACACCAAGTTCCAATTCCAAACTCAATTTCAGATTCAAATGCAAATCCAAATCCAAATTTCCATTATTACATTACCTTAGATAAAGAGAAGCAAGTCTCTTGTGCGCCCTGGCATAAGCAGGGTCCAACTTCACCGCCTCGACGCACTCCCTCGCGGCCTCGGCGAGCCTCCCCAGCGCCGTGAGCGCCGCCGCGCGGTTGCTCCGGTACGAGGCGTTTCCCGGCGAGATGGCAACGGCGCGATCGTACGTTGCCAGCGCCTCTACAAAGTTCCCGCATCTGTACAACTCATTCCCAGCCCTCTTCACTTCCTCGGGATCGGAGCCGCTCATCGCGCGCTTCACCGTAAGCGGTGGTGCGGCCGCTGGCACCGGAATATTGGCCGAGCCGCCGCGCACTATGCTGCCCCGGCCGTAGTTCACGGTGCCCGAGCCCAACACGTCGGTCCGGTTCGGCCCGCGAGAGGGTAAACCGGGTTTGAGGATCTTTCCCGACGGACAAATGTTCCCGCTCGGGGTCAAGGTTGCTCCGCCGGAATAAATTAACGGAGCTCCGGTGGATACCGATCTCCGGTGGCCTGGCCGGCGAGCGTTGGAACCCAGATCGAGTCGTTTCGATTCGGGACTCTGTTGCTGCAGAGTGTTGGACATTGTTATGTGTTTATGTTGGTTGGTGCTTTTTAAGGTTGTTTATGGTTATATAGGAGGTTGGAAAACGATGAAGAGAGAATGCAGGTGGTTACTACGTGAGAAGAATCGAATCTGATTGGAAGAGAGAAGAGAGGTTTTGTTTGAGGGAGTGATGGGTGTTTTGTAGTATTGTATTGTAACTTTGTAAGTGAGGAAGTGAATGATTGGAGTTCTTTTCTCCTTTTATGATCAACTCAAGGCTAGATTCTCTCTCTCTATCCTCCTTTCTCTTAAACATGATGATGCTGATGTAATGTGTGACATTACTTTACTAGTTCAGTAAACCTGCGTTTACCTCGCGAAAATTGTGGGCGTGGTTTATTTATTTATTTATTTATTTTTACTATGGGTTTTGTAAAAGTTTTGCTATGACTTTATAAATAGTTTTTCTTTTATAAAATGATGATAATAAAAAGTAAAGTGAAAGTATTGAAATAAATATTTTTTATATAAATTAAAGAAATAAAGTAAAATGTTTTATAAAATCAAGAGTTGAAATGATGCTTTAACTGAGAGTTTAAATTAGATTTTTTTTTTACTTATTGCTGGTTGTTACATAGAAAAATACTGATAAATAGAAATTGTAAAAATACTCTCTTGCCAAAAAATGAATGATGATAGTAAATTTATTTCTATATTATATAATTTAAAATTAGGAAAGATAATATTGTAAAATCAAAATATTGTATTCCTCTTCACACATGCACAATACTTGTTAACTAAGAAAATTCGAGTATCTTTGAGACACACCTTCTGGCTAACGAGTAGCTATCACTCGTGATACGGATGGCTTATCCACGAAATTAAAAGGAAAACTGGGTAAGAAATCCAAGAGTTATGGTAATTGCAAAAAGCATGACGTGAGACCACCAGATCTAGGATTCAGTCCCCAAATAAGGTAACCAAAATTGCCATAAAAAGGAAGGTAAAACAAAGAGGTTAATAACCTAATTTTATTACTCATATACTCGCATATGAAAACACTCTTTTTGACTTTAGTGTTGGGATATCTTTGCATATAACTCGCTTCATCATCAGTAAGGAAGGAAGAATGCATGTGGCCCTTATGTTGCTTGAAGACACATATATGTTTGTTAAAGTATATTTTTTTTATATAAATAAAACA
Source organism: Glycine tomentella (assembly GCA_007407185.1). Lineage (NCBI taxonomy): Eukaryota > Viridiplantae > Streptophyta > Magnoliopsida > Fabales > Fabaceae > Glycine > Glycine tomentella. Next base: position 1,977,628 of record PYAF01002678.1, on the reverse strand, counting down.
ACTAAAAAATTGAATCATATATTTACACTAAACATAATCTCATGTTACTTTTGTTGGGATATAGCCTTATCTTTTGTTAGTAGGAAGGTAATAGTGTTGCTAGTTTTCTTGTTATTATAGAGTCATCACAACAATTGTACATTTGGAAAGATTCTTATGTTCCCCTAACTAGCTTTCTTATGGATAGCTAAAGATACTCAGGGTCAGTTTAAGGATAAACTAATTAAAGTTTACGTTTTAGGTCCATCAACAATAAATATTTGTTATTAGTATTTTTGTAAAGTAAAAATGACCTCATATATTAATAAAAAAATACACGAGTTAGTAAAAGGGTCCAACATATTTAAAGTAAAAGATTTCTTTTAAAATTTATTTTAGGTTTTATTTATTGTTGGATCGGTTCTAGATATCATTTTATTTATCTTTCTCACAAATAAAATAAATACTATACATATTTTTCTTAACACATTTTTTGAAACATGGAATAAAATTGGTATTTAAATAAATTCAAAATACAAGTTGAGCACATGCAATATACTTAAAGGGTATTTATGTAAATTGAATACATAATCAGTCCCACCATCCAATCTTTACTAGTGCCACATGGTAACAGTGGGAGCAATTGTCATAATGATGACAATAACAACGACATTGGTGATAGTCACTATCACCATCACTCATGATCCATCGTCGTAATTATCATTATTATTGTTATAATTGTTACCACCTATCATCATTGTTGTTGACTCTTTCTTTTGCTACCTCTATCACCACATGATGGGTGTGACGATAATAGTGGCGGCGGAGATGGCAACAATGATATTAGTGGTCTAGAATAGGAGGGAAGGACCTATACAGATTCATCCCAATGATAGAGTTGACCTAGCCTAGCGACATCCATCCTTTGTCTCATAAGAGATGTTTGTAATTGAGTTTTAATATCAATGCTCTATTATTTTTATTTTTGATCAAATGATTGTCATTAAATTGTTTTCTTATTTGCAATTGGAACCATTTTGAATATTGATGCTTATAATTGATTTGAAATTGGAAAATATGAAATAATAAAGAAGGTTATAAAGTATAATATTTGTCTTTGGAAACTATTTATACATTTAAAGTAAATTATAAGCATACAATATATCTTTAATTAAAATTTAAAATATAATTACTTAGTCAATATTTCTAATAATATATTTCCAATGTATTGATTATCTTTATTTGAAATATTTCTAATAAATTCAAATAATATATTTATTAATCATAATTACTTAGTCAATTTAACTTAAACCATATGTTCATTATAATCACTTTAATTATTATATCTGTATTTTATAAATTAAAATTTAGCTGCATTTTAGCAAGAAAAATAAATAAATATTGTATGATATTTTCCTTTGTAATAACACTATATTATTTTTTATAAGAAAATGACGAAATTAAGTCATAATCATATTCATCCAACTCTTCTGCATAAAAATAAGAAATACTAAGCATGTCCTCAATTAACAAGACAACCACTATTCACGACAGTAGATTTTAAAACATGCCAAGAAGTGACTATAATAATAATAAATAAAATAAAAAAAAACAACAAAAGGAGGAAATCACCTTGCACTTTTAACATCGAAAATGGAATAGTGATTGTTGTCTTGTTGATAATGACATAGTGTGTAATAGATTACACTATGGCGTGTTTTTTATTAAACAAAATCACTACTATTTCACAACAAATTTGTTAAATTAAAAATATGTTTAATATATTGCAAATATAAAATAAATTTAATACTTATCATATAAGAGAAATAGAAAGATCAGAAAAAGAATATTCTAAGGAGATTTTGAATTATTCTTTTATAAGAAAATACCACAAAATCAGTAAGTTTGGGAGTAGAGCTACCAACCATTGTCTTTTATACATGACAGAATGGTCACAGAGCTTTGACCAGTTATTAATAAATCCATAGATCTAAATCTAAATAAAGTAAAAGTCAAGTTATCATTTATGCTTTAAAGTGGTAAGAGGGATCGCTCGTTCCCCAATGTGAGGGGCACATTTTTGTTGATTTGAGAAGATGTTTGTGAACTTCAGACCAACAATTTTGACAATTCAATCAATATTGTAGTTTCGTTGATTCAGACACGACAGAGATTGAAGTTATATAATGTACCCTGCTGTTCTTAACCACCTAACTTAACAACAACAACTTATTTAAATTCCTATGATCATAATTTTACATGTTATGTGAATAGGGAAACGAAAGTACTTGCACCATGGTTTGGCCATTAAAGACTTTTTTGTTTGTTTTTCTTTACCAATGATACATTGACCAAACATGAATTGTTAATATTAGAGGCACAGTTAAATCTTTTTTTCTTCAAGGATATAAAAGAAAGTGGATAAAGAAAGTACAAAGTATTATGAAACGCGCGTGAAAACTACAAGTTAGAAAATCAACAAATTGAGACAACAAATTCAAACAAGAACTAATCTTAATTCAATCTGTATTTGTTATAACAAACTTTTATACTCAAGTAATTATGTTTTTTTTTTTTCAGATAACAAGTATTTTTTATTAAAAACAATTCTCCTTAATTGGATAGGACTGATAGATATTTTAGATGATAAAACTCTTTTTTAAAATATTTAACACCACCATATTTTAAAAACTCATACTCAAGATCACTTATTAAACTATAAGAATCTCATATATCAATTTATTCACACATTCCATGATTAATGATGTACTATATATTCACACGTTATTTAACAGTGTGGTGACAAATATTTGAGAGTTGGAGTTCTTTAAACAATAACACATGATTAGATTCATAGTGAGAAGCTGATGGTGAATACAATTAAACTCATTCTGATCAATGAATAAGGGCAATAAGAATTGAGGAAGGAGTGCGTAGGAGATGAATTAAGATACTAGTAGTTTGGTAGAGTGGAAGAGTATACATAATAAATGAAGTTAATTGAAGGAAGTAGTAAAGTGGAAAGTGCAGCAGAGGCGCAATAAAAAGTAGTAAAGTGGAAGAAGGAAGGGTGTGGTGGTGTGGGTGAAGCGGAGACACTGTGGCAGGTGGACATGTGCAGTGCCAGCTGGGCCCATCATATTCCCTCCAACAAAGCAAAGGCCTATGGGCCCCACATAACATTTTTCGATTATCCACTTCTTTGAGTTTGGTTTGGAGGCTCGTGCCAAGCATATTCCGGCTACATTTTCTGACATTCTGTTCAGACTTTAGAGATATTAAATATGAATGTAGTAAAGTTCAATACTAAAAATAAAAAAAAAACAGGACGGAATTGAACACCCTACCCTTGTGTCATCGGTAATGAAATTTAATTTATAAATCTTAAAAATTTTAATTTAAGTTTTGTAAAAAAAAATAGTTAAAAATAATCGATCAATTTTTTTAACAAGGATTAATTAACTGTGATAAATGAATATTTGACAACAATGTGATTCTGACAAAAAAAAAAAAAGATGAGATGGGATGGATGTTACGTCAGAAGCATAAGGATGTATGGCTGCATATGTACACTCTCTTGTTGCCCCCATACCAGGCCACTCCAATTGTGACTTTTGCTTTGGTTTCTTTTTCTTTCCTTTGCTGAAAAGAACATTATCGAAAAAGTGAATTCCTTTTTCATCTCTAATTTTTATTTAAATCTTAACACATAGTATATGTGATTCAACCCCCATACGTGGTTGTCTATTGTTCATTTTATGCCAACATGGTCATGCCTTTGTGTTGTTATTTTGGGAGGCATTTGCTCTTTTTACATAACCATATACACCCTTCAACAATTTTAGTAGATGACCGTAGATCAAAGTGAAGTTTGGATACAGCTGACTGTTCCTCCTTAGCCTTTAATAAATATAATCACTCATCATCAAACATGTAAATCAACTAAAAAATGTAAGATTATTTTAATTTAAATAGAGGTTTCAAAGCTTAAATTCAAGTCTTACACACACAATTACGTTAAATACAAAAAATTATATCATTCATAATAATTTTATTCAATTCGGACAAAATTATCTCAATCTAATAAAAAAGACATATGAACTGGGCACTAAAAAAATAAAAAGATAATAATTGAGCCCTAATCAGCTAATCATGTTTAGGACGGGAATATTTTGAATCTTGTGAGTCGATAATACCGTTATTGCAACAGATCACATAAAGCCTAACCTACTCATTAAGAAACTGTTCACGTGAGTACATAGCTAAACACCCACCACGCATATGTTGCCACCAAAGTCTGAAACGAAAACCTACGAGTGAATAAACTCTAAATGAACCAAAGTTTATTGAGTACAATTGTATATATAAACAGTAGTTGATCAAGAGAGAAATAATATTTCTCTTCCTAAAAAGTATTTAGCAGACAATGAAATTTTAAAGGAAGAAAAGAATTCCAAAACTTCCTAAAAAGAATCTCATACAATTTGATTTGACTGTCATGTACTCAGTAAAGCTTTGCCAAAGTAAGAATTATAACCCAACCTTGCAGCTACATAAACTATAACTATTAAGACTGCAAACCCAAACATTATCTCTGCCCCTATATTTAGATTATGTGTTCATAATTAATTAATCAATCATAAACAACAATACCTTCTCTAACTCAACAGCCACTTCCAAGAATCTCTGCTAAAATCCAAGATCAGCAACCTTTGCATCCTAATTATTTTCTAAAATGCAAAACATTTTATTGATTTTTTTATTATTAATTTTCTAATTTCTAATCCCAACTTATCATTCTAAAATGAAACAGTTTTCCATCACTATGTAGTTTTTCATGCTAGATTTAAATATTCATCCAATACGAACCTCATTTTACACTCTCAATAATACTACATAGTTCTTTCTGACAAATAGATAAATGTTTAGCGACTTTAGATTGAGAAGAATTCACCACACATATTAGGTCATTTTGCATCTAAAGTTCAACTTTGAGTCTCCTCCAAAACCATTTCCCCAATAGGTTAAAATTATTAAACCGTTGCAACTTTTCTACTCCCAAAATTCAACAATTTTTGGCCTGCACATGACAACCCTGACCCTAGCTATTTTATTTGTTTCATGACTAAAGTTACGCCCCACAAGAAAGAGCGTTGCAGGCTTATAAGAATCTTCACAAACTTATTTGACGCCTTGAAAAAATATATAGAAGAAACCGAAGAATTAACTATAAGCTATATAGTACAATGCTTCCTATAAGAGAAACATGTTTAATTTCTATTAAGAGAGTTTGCACCTAGCTCCCCAGATTAACCTTATTAGGCTGCAGGCTCAGGTACTTAAAATTAAGGAACACTGCCAACTTTACTTAACGACACATGCATATGCATTGCATATAAGGATATATCACGTTAGTAATTATTCTAAGCTTGTAGCATGTGCAGCTATATGTATCTCACGTTATTATTTAATTACGATGATAGATATCGTTTTAAAAAAACGTTATAATTTACAAAAAAATGAGAATTTAAAATTAAATAAAATTATATTTGCAGAAACAAAAAATGTATTTTATCTAAAAATTAATTAATCAAACAATAATTAGTATGAATGGTCGCTCTAACTCCCAGGTATGTGAAGGACACGATATGCAAATAGTCGTTGTGGTGCAACATTATATAGATTTTTTTGGATTGCTAATTAAATCTTGGAGAGTTAGAACAACATGGTAAACTTCCTCTTTAAGGGGATGTTTTCCCCAAGAATCAAACTAAAGACCTCCTTGTGAAGTATTCTTGTACATACTCTCAAGACTTGCGGACCAACACGCTTTCACTAGATCAAATCTCT
>PYAF01002678.1:1912125-1970497 GCA_007407185.1 Glycine tomentella | reverse complement strand
GAAGCCAACAAAACATGGAATATCACCAAATTGCCTCCTGGGAAGAAAGCTATCCCTTGTAAATGGGTGTTTCGCATCAAGTATAAATCTGATGGTGCTATTGAGCGCTACAAAGCACGATTAGTTATTGCTGGGAATAATCAAATTGAAGGAGAAGACTTTACAGAAACTTTCGCACCTGTGGCAAAAATGGTGAGTGGTCGTACTTTTTTATCCGTTGTTGTTGCAAAAGGTTGGGAGTTACACCAACTTGATGTTCAAAACGCATTCCTCCATGGCGATTTAAATGAGGAAGTCTACATGCGCTTCCCACCTGGCTTCTCCAATAGCTTGCCTAGTCATGCTTGCAATTAGAATGTGGGTTTAGACCTAACTCAACCCCAAAAGCTAGCTCGTAGGGTGAGGATTGTTCTCCACTTATATAATCTGACTTGGCACTATCTCTAGCCGATGTAGGACTTGGGTTATTCCCAATACACTCCCTCACGCCCAGCACTTTAGGACTTGGTGCGTGGATAATATGGTGAGTGGCCCGTTAATGGATCTAGAATAGGCTCTGATATCATAATAAAATATGAAAGTATGGTATGAATCCTCCACATTTATTAATCACCAAAAGTTGTCTTAACTGTATTTATATCTTATTATTAAAAATGAACAATTATTTTTTTAATTGTTACTAACTATGTTTCACTATGAATTTAGTATATTGTGTGTGTTATTAACAAAATTGATATTTAATATTTATATATGGAATTGTGAGGTTTGAATCCTTTAAGTTTATGATCAATTAGCTAAATTTAACGAAAAAAATTGATCTTGGGAATTTTGGAACGAAAAAAGACAGGTCGCTAGGTCAAGTTAAAAAAACCCTAACTACAATACAAAAACGATTATGAAAAAAAGGAGCCACCTAAATTTCGTAAAGTGTTTTTTTTTTTTTACAAGCAAAATTTCGTAAAGTAGAATAACCTAAATGTAGTACTTAATTATATATAACCTAAATGTTGGCCTTAATTATATATAACCTAAATGTAGGTCTTAATTATGTATATAATAGTATAATATATAATTCCAGGGTAAGAATCTAACTTTTTGGCAGTAATGTTTGGTTAACCGAGGGAACACCACCGGCAAGAGCGAGCGTTTATATTAATCATGGCATTTACAGATTCAAACATTGAATATTTGACGAAAAGATAGTTCACTAATTCTTTATCATTAATTTTATGCTTGCAGCTTGAACAAGTTTGTCTATTCCATTCTCGAGCAGATTTTGGAATGCGAGGGTCGTGCATGCATGTCGTTTTCATTTCCATTGCCCAATTTTCGAACTAATTAAAGCTTAAAAAGTAAATAAGTTATGCAGTCCAACTAACTACTAGTTGATTTGATTAATAATTTTCATTTCCATTGCCATTTCTCTTCGCAGACAAAGCAAATACAGCTAGATTTATTAATTCAATATATGAGTTTTTTAGTTTCTGGGTTGAAGTTTGAATAAATCAACATCTTGATATATATATATATATATATATATATATATATATATATAAGCCATATATATAATGACTTTATATAATACGTACAATATATAAAAGAAAAGACAAGTTAAGAATTTCTGATCTCTATGGCGTTGACGTCAACCGAAATTTTTTTCCTGGAGAACCGTTAAATAAATGAGTTTGAAAATAAATTAATTACTATATTTACTATTCTATAACAATACATTGAAGTAGTTCGAGTGTGACAAACAAGTTTATAAAATGTTAAATTGTTCAAACCAGAAAATATTTTCAATGTTTCAACTTTGCTTTATAATGCATGATACTATTTCTGATGTTTAGATTCATCATTATTCATTCCCCGTTGTCGTTTGAGTAAGAATTTCATTACTCAACCTTTAAAAGTAGGGAAAAACTCTTTGGTTCAGTGGAGAGACAACGGGGAATTAACGCAGGCCTACAATGGTATATATTTCTTTGTTCAATCTAAAGTTGAAAGTCAAGATCGGCATTCGGCGCTAGGTGCTATTTTTACAGGCTGAGTTAGCGTGGATGTACAGAAATTTATGTTACCCCATTAAAAATTGTTTTTTTTTTTTTTACTATGTTAGTTATGCAAGTGATTTTTTATTACTAAAACAAAATAGTTGTCTTATAATCCCATTCGAAATAGCATTTTTAATATGTATTAATTTTTTTTAACATAAGCTTCATTAACCTCAATTATTATATTAAAATTTTAACGGAACATAAATTCTTTGGATAAATTTCACTATGAGAAATTATAAGAGAGGCAAAATAACAAGATAATTAAAAATTTCATAGGTGAGTTTTTTACATTTGAGGGGCAATTTTTTAAAAAATATTATTGCAGAAATGGGTAAATTTTTTTTAAATTAAAATATGAATAGGTCATATTTTAAAATAAGTAAAAGATGTGTTTTAAAATATGATTTTATTTTTTATGTTTTTTATTTTGTAAAAAGATAAAGTGTTATTTTAAAGTAGTAATATATTGAAACACGACTTTCATTTATTTTTGTATAAATTGAAGTCGTGTTTCTTAAGCGACTTTTAAAAAAAAAATAAAAAACTTTTAAAGTATCACTTATATTTTTAATTTTGATCAATTTATACTTATTTATAGTAATGGTTGATGGTTGCCCTTAAATTTAGCATGGGAAGTTTCTCAAAAAAGAAGAAAAAATAGCATGGGAAGGGTGAACTGCTAATAACACGTGTCCTTGTAAATGTTAGGTGTCAACCTAACCATTTTTTTTTTTTTACCAAGAAAAACTTATGTGATTTCATTTATAACAAAGACAAAATAGAAGTAGGAATGAAATCAAACATACTTTGACTAGGATATAATTGTGATACTCTTGCAAACATATGGAGGACAGGATTTGCTTGTCTGCTAATGAAATGTACTGAAATGTTTTGAAGATTGTTTAAACTAAGACGAATAGAGTTCATGATACAACCAAGTTCTGTATGATTATTGCTCCTGGGTGCCAAGTTGTTCACAACATGTTGGCAGTCTAACTCAACAATCACGTTATGCAAATTTAGCTCATTAATCCAGATTAGAGCTTAATGAAGTGCAGCAGCTTCGACTTCCAACCTGTTTTGGCTCTAATGAAATTTCCTCTATCATCTCGAATGCAAATTCCAAAACTATAGAGGCTTTGATCCGCAAATTCCAAAATCTTACCATTTCTAAACATTTTACTAAGGCTCTTCTCTTGATATGGCCGTGTTTTTAGTAACACTGTTGTTAACACGCCTCTTCTTTCTTACTGCACAACTTAAAAATCACCTGACTTTACTTATTTTCTTTCTTTTCTAAACCAAACAAGAATTTTTTATTTTTGAACTTTAAAGTGCATATATACTACACACAAAAAAATGACACATATTATGACACAATTTAAGTGAGCTGAGGCTATAATAAAATGTAATTAATTATATTGAACAAAGTATGATTAGATTATGCACACAAGTAAAAACAGGTTAATACAAACGGTCAAGGATTCCGAGTAAATTTTTTACCTTCCTTATAGGTATAGGTATGGATTCAAACTTCTCTAAATCAATCCAAAATCTTATGAAGTAAAAAAAAAAAAATTATAGGAATACTCCACGCATTAGCATTTTCTTCACTACAGCATCCATTTAAAACATAATAGTTTTGCCGCCCTCCGTTCAAATCTTACTAATAAGTATGATTTAAAGAGCTTCTATCACCAAAAATGACTAATGGACCTCTATTCGGCTTTAAGAAAAGTAAAGTAAGGAAAACCCTTTATACGACATCTTCAAGTGTTGCCAGTTACTTTATGCTGATATATCTGAAGAACACAATCTCAGTTCAAACTTCCCAAACATTATTAGATTTGGTATAAGCATACCAAACAGGCCTTTTGTACCCCAAAATATAAAAAAAAATACCAAATAAGGCTTGGAGGTGGATATTCATTTTATCGTCAAGCAGCACTGAACAATCATTTGAGTGCATGTTCAATTCGACGGTCTATGACCAGAATGACCACTTTGATGGTTCATGTTGCTTTGAAGTAATTGCAGGGAACTGTATGAAACTGAAGGAAAGCCTTGCAGGGAACTGTATGAAACATGAAATTAAGATATTAAATTCCTTAATCCGTCTCACCCTCTAATGTGACTCGTCTGTGGACGTAGTTTACTAACTTATATTTAAATAGGACATTAAGTAACGTTCCTCAGTGGCAGAAGACAGACGAGTACAAACTACGAAATGATAATACAACTTACATACTAGCATTCAACCGAGAAAACAAAACTAAAAAACCCAAACTAACAAGAAAACTGCAGTTCTGAGAAATCTGAAAATTATTTGAAGTGAAAGCCATAATTGATTTTAAGTTCTAATTGCTTGAACGCAACTCTGGACGAACAAAGTCTGCATCTGGTGGCACAGAAATGTCTACTGTGGGTCTCAGTTCAGCACAAACTTTAATGGCTCCATGCACTGGGTCTGACAGGAAGTTGCTGATTAAGTCCTGGTTAATAGGTGTTCCATTGTCCACTGCCACCATGGCCTGCTGGGTTAGGATGTAGTCAAAGCGTGGAGCCCATTTCCTCGAACCCAACCTAGCCGTGGTTGAACAGTTATCAACCATGAAAGAAACACCACGAGCATGCATGAAAGGATTCAAAGAGTCAACAGCCTCAATGACACTCTCATTAATGATTTCAGAGTAGGAATGCCCTTTCTTCCTCAGGATCTCAATCTGGAAATTTAGTAATCACAGTTAAAATTACAAAGTTATATATGCTCTAGTCAGTCACAAATTTGAAAGCAAACAGAGACACGTGGACAGGCAGGCAATTATGTGCATCATTCTCAAAATACTAGCAAGAAAAACTTTCAATACCTGGGCCATCATCAATGCCACAAAGACACCAGCAGTGAAAGGATATAATGGGCCTTGATCACCTGCAGGTCTTGTAGATCGGACACGCTCACCAACCTTCCACATGCGGGTTTGATCAATGTTACCCATAGGAAAAGCGGGTAGACCCTCTTTCTCCTGTAAAACGTAAGTATAACCTAAGTCTGTAGCACAATGGCTGACTACTTTAAAAGGAAAATGAATATGCTCTTACATAAAAGCGACGCCCAGCCAGAACTACACTGCGAATCTCACTACCACTGGCTACATCCTCGTAGCACTCATACAGAATTTCCATGCAAGGATAAAAAGAAGCACTATAAGCCTTCTCAAAATCCCTTTTCTCATCTTCAGATAAAGCATTGTATACAGCTAGCATGCCCTATCCAAACCAATAAGTGCAAAAGGCTAGTCAGAACTCACATAATTCCCTGTACCAGCACACCATCCAGGGTTTTGGGGAAGGGGCAGGGGAAGGGGAGTCCAACAGACAAAAATTGAATGTTAGACGACTATGAAAATACAACCTTAGTTGAGATGGTTTTAGATATAATTCCTGTTATAGACTCAACAGTATTCTTATAGGCCAGATCTTCATTCATTCCATTTTCAGTGTATCTCCTAAACAAGGATTCCACAACTCCATGAACAGCACCAAGTAAAATTCCTATAAACCACCAAAGCTGTAGTTATGACACAAGTCTTTAAGGAAATCAAACAAAACATTGCAGAAAGTTCTCACCTCTCTCGCCAAAGATATCACTCCTGTATTCCTGCTCTAATGTAGTGGCAAAAGTGAACGGAGAACCAAGGGCAACAGACCATCCCAAAGCAACATCAGTAGCCCTGCCATCCACATCCTGCATGCAAAAAATAGTTACTCAAATAAAGTAAATTAACCAATCAACACAAGAGCAGAAGACCCACAGAAAGTGAAGAGACTGAGGCACAGCAAATAATAACCTGGTGGACTGCAAAACTTGCATTAATTCCAGCACCATTTATCTCTTTGCCTTGGACATAGAGCCTCCTTACAGATGGACCCATTCCCTTTGGGCACACAGCAATTACGCTAATGTTCTTTGGAAAGTCAAGTCCCAATGATTGTAAATGCCCAAGAAGAAAACCATGGGAAAGCCCAAGTATACTGTTTGGCTTCATATGAGACAATATCTTCTCATAGTTATCAGCCTGCAAGATAAATAAAAATATTAAAACATTCTGGATTGGGAGCAAATATTAAAAAATAATCAGACATAAAGAGTTATTGCAAAAACTAAAAAGGCACCACAATACCAACAAATATTTTCACGGCTTCAGAAAACAAATAGTATTACTTTCTTAGAAAACTTGTGAGATTTGGGACACCTCTTAGCTGACACTTGTTACAAGTATATCAAAATAAATATTTCTCACCGAAAATGTTATATATGTTTAATTTCATTCATTTATCACGTTTGTTAATTAAAGACAATAATAAATTAAACCGAAACATTAAATAACTTTTTTATTTAAAAATATAAACAGGGAAAATAAAGAATTATGTGATGATAATGGAAGCTGGTGATGGCAAGCTGTAAGTTGATGGTGATCGGGTAAGTAGAAGGATAGCTAATGCCAGTGGGGTGTAGAAATCATGATGGATCGGGGTGTTGGCAGCTGCATTGCCACCACAGTTTATGGCTAAGTTGATGATAACATCTAAACACTTTCAGTTCTATAAGAAGACAAGTCTGATTTCTGATTATTATCATTGCTGGAATTAATCCAACAATTTTCCAACAAAGAATTGTTACTAATAATGACAAGACCTTATTGTTATCATCAGTTTCAGAAAACCTTGCATATTAATTATCGGAGTGTCAGACAGTTTCAGAAACATAAATACAACAAGAGATGAATCAGAATACAACCTAGTACAGCATTGAGCAGAATTATCTAACCTGTGCAGAATCAGAAATTAACAGCATCACAAGATCACTTCCAGAGACAGTTTCCCATATATCACCTAGAGTCCCATTCTCCTCAGAAAACCCAGCCGCACGAGCTTCAGCAAAGGAACGAGAACCCTTCCTGAGTCCAATCTGTGTTTTTAAAAAAAAAAATAACAAGACAAACCACACATTTAAACCACAATCGTTAATCAACAGTAACAGAAAGCATTAAGGCCACTAAAATAGAAACTGAACCAACTTAAAAAATGAAAACCAGATTCACACCTTGACCACAATATCAGAATTTGCTTCAGCAAGTGAATCCCGTAGATTCTGAGCCTGGGCAGGTCCCTGATAAACACAATGACATGTTAACAATAGGAAGTGAGTCGTCATCAGAACAAAACAACTACTAAGTCAAAAAGTTTTAAGCTTAATATAAATCTCAAAAACATATATTACTCTGAAAATTCCTCTTAAATAAGAATTTGTTAACAATAAATGTAACACATTAAACATTCAGAACAAGTATTCACTACTGCATAGAATAATCAATCACCTGAGATCCCCAACCGATAACACCAATCTGCTTGATCCCCTTGAAAGCATCGGGCAACAAGTGAAACAAATCCCTGCCTCCTTTTACGATGTACTGCAACGAATTAACAAAAACAATAAATAAATAAAAAATTAACATTCACGAATCTGGAAATGGAAGAAAGCATTCAAAAACCTCGTCTTGTCCGGCGAGGTTAATCTTCTCCTTCTTGAAAACCTTCGTGTCGAAATCAAGCAGCGCGGGGGCCTTGACCGCCGGCGCCGACACCATGCGCGCCCCGAGGGCGGAGCCGGAGGTGGCGGCGCATCGGCGAAGTCTTAGGGATTTGAAACCGAGCTTGGAAGACGACGATTGAAGAGCGAGGTTGGTGGCGGAGAAGGTTCTAGTGGAAGCATGTTTGGCTAGGGTTTCGGATGCGGCGGCGATTGCGGAAGAACACGACGTCGTAGCAGCCGCCATTATGGGAGTGTAAAGTGTAGCTGCTTGGAGTGCAAAAGAGGGTTCAGTGGATTCAGTGTGGTTTTATGTTTCAGGGTTTTATAGTGTGGGCGTTTAGTGGACTGTGCTAACGTGCGCTGATACGGTGTCGGTTAGTACTATCCACTTGGGTTGTGGATAACCCGTTACCCGGTGGAAGTATTTGACAAAAAATTAAATTAAAAACGGAAATTAAATTATTATCCCTCGTGTCTGCAACTGCAAGCGTGCAAAAATGGTAGGCGAGTGAGTGATGCCAGAAAACGATTTTTTTTTCTTTCTTGATAAAGTTGAGTAAAAGTTTAGTTATTAGATATGAAATTATATTGTAATTTTTTAGGGCTTATATTTTATTTATTGACATTAATTATCAATTATTTTCTATCTTTTCTTTCCATTCTACAAGGCCCATTACAACAAAATTGCTGCGACTTTTGTCTTCTTTTAACGTTATCTTTATTAGCATTGTCATATTGTTGCTTTGCAGTACTATAGTAGTATGATTAATATGGTTAGGTGATATTATAAAGTATGTATTTTTTTTTATGCAATTATAAAGTTTGTATTGAGTATAAATAAAATACTTTAAAGGTTGTTTACTTGTTTCATATATTGGTTTTTAATATATATTTGGTATTGTCTACAGGAGCCATCATTGTCAACAGGAGAACCTAATTTTTCAAAAAAAAAAAAAACATTGATTGTGTATCATTTTCTGCATAAAATTTTGGTGTATACACTTTTAATTTTACACCATGAATGGAATTCAAATTTGAACTGCAATGGGTGCAGTTGTAATATGATGGCATAGACATTTCTAGAGAGAAAAAAACTGCTTTTATTTATTGTAAAATGTGGTCAAGATTCGTGTAATTAAAAAGTTATTTGAATATTATCTTAATCTTATGCATCCGGCGTGTCCCCACTTCATCGGAGCAAAAGTTCTACTGTTACTCACTACTCACTTTCACATGGCACAATATAATATATACTATTGACATAAAGCTTAGAGAGGATGAAAGGGAGAGAAGGGGAATAACTAGTATCAATCTATGTTTTTTTTATATACTCTTTTTTATAAAAACAAAAGAGTATTTTTTAAAATTATTTATAAAATAGCATGTCATTGTGTTTATCTTTTTTTGTTATTATTAATATTTGTTGTCACGTATGTGTTGTGCTTATAAAAGAGACACATCACAAAATATTTAAAAATTGATGGTGTAATTGAATATGGTGACAGATTCAGCATGTATATATGGCACAATAAAGGAGTTGTGCCAGTTGTAAAGATGCAACACAAAATATTAAAAATGGTTATTGAGCATATTATAAAGGATAATAGGTAGGGCGTGTGGTACAATTAAAGAGAGGTGAGACCAGATTTGAGAAAGATTTCTATGCCCCCATAACTCACACAGGACAAAAAGCAAACAAAGATGACCAAATTCCACGAACATTCCAACAATCTCTTCAGGCATATAGGGGAGCTTCTTTCCCTTATTGCACGTGGGGAATATGGCACTATGAACAATGATTCTTTGGGCTAATAAACTTCATGTTGGAGAATCTTCCATATAAAGATTTTGTGGTGATGGTGGGAGATGACTTTTCTACAACCTTGTGGCGGAGCAACGCCTCGCTCTCTATATATACTACAACAAATTTGGCATGCACAATTTAGTCCTTCTAGGTTCTAATAGTTTATAAATAAGTTATAAGATTGATTTGATTATTAAAAAAAAGAAAAAGAAAAAATAGATTTAAATTCTTTTCATTAATAAAAATCAACAAATAACAATTAACATTAGTCTTAAAAAAAAATCTTCGTTTATAAAAGTTATATTAAAAAAAACCTTATTTTCTAGAAAGCAGCTGAAATTGTGAAATTTCAAATGTCCCAAACATGTCCGATCAAATATTATTAGAATTAGGTTAAGAGAAAGTTTAAATTATAAATGAATGAACTGATATATCATAATGTCTGTGCTAAAGGTTGAAAAGAAGTCCTAAATTCTTATTGTGATATGTTTTGTTTTTATTTTTGGCATTATGCATAGTTATACTTTTTATACGTAAAATGATTTCTAACTAATTGATAATAAAAAATTATTTACATTAAATGTATACCAAAATTAAATTCTTAGAATCATCCAATCTTTATAGAAAAAAATGACATCTTGTTAACTTTTGTTACGTATACAAAATGATATTTGCCAAGGAATTAACAGAGATTCATCGATCACTATCCTCCTTTTGAGTTTGATATTCAATAGGAAGAAGAATGGCCCTCAATCATATTTCGTTGCTCACCTACCTCCATGTTGCTTATGCATAGCCAGCTAAATAGCTCATTATCCTTATCCTAAGTTTTTCTTATTGGGCCATTTGTGGCACATGAAGTCCAAAGGTAAAATGAATGGAAGAGACCAAGCTCAATAGATGCCGGCTAAACTAAGACGGTAGGGCCCATGGAATTGATTTTCGCACTACCTCGTCTGATCTTTTTACTCCCCAACTTTTTTTAATATATGTTATGACCAAATAACAGAAACAAATGTTTGGAAAATCTTAAATGAAAGTTCAAAAGTTGAGAGGTATTTTGATCTTTTTGAAAACAAAATAATTAAAATAATTAGGGAGTGGGAATAACAATTCCCATTACAAAATTACATGTGGTCACACCAATGACCATGGGCATATCCATTACCCACTTCTAAGTTTTAGCTTCTTGTGGACCAGACATCATTGTAGCAAAAAAGAACAGTTGCTATTGGTCTCATTCCATTTGTTGTTGGCTCCTACCAATGGATTGACCAATTTTCTATTCCCAAATTGTCCTTCTTGTGGAATCATAATTCTGTTGTATAAAATGCACAACGGAATTATGATTCTGTTGTTCAACCATTTTCGCACCTTCTTATCACAACGAAATTGTGATTCTATTTTATATGTACAATGAAATCACGATTCCGTTGTATTTTTTTTTGTCAATCCAAACATTATAACGAAATCACGATTTCATTATTATTTTTTTTTTTGCATCTCCTTAACATGACAGATTTTGTTGTGATTTATTTCCACAACACAATGAAACCATGATTCTGTTGAGTTGAAAAAATAATGAAATCATTATTCAGCTGTATATTTTTATTAAAAAAATTAAAAACAAAATTTATGGTTGATGCTTTAAGGGGGATATAATGGTTCTCGATTTAATTGTACTATTTTTAAAAATGAAAAAATATGATTGTACAGCAAAATCACGATTCTGTTGTGATTTTCTAAACAAAAAGGTAAACACAAATAACAGGAAAAAAAAAAGGTACCTCGAAGGAGTTGGAAAAGGAGAGAGAGAAGGGTTGGGTGCAGGTTGGGAAGTGAAGAAAGAGAGTTGGTAAGGAAAGGAGTTGGAAAAGGGAAGGAGGAGGGCTAAGAAAAAAAGAAGAGGGAAAAGGTTGCCAAGAGGGGGGCATAGGAAGAGGGAAGGGTGAAGTTTTTGAAATGGGGCACAAAATGGAGTTTTCACAATGAGGTATGAACCAAAAACAAATTGTGTAGGGACCAATAGTAATTCTTCAAAAATATCAGCCCAAATTTCCACACAAATATAATTTTTTTATTTTAACAAACACATTAACTAATAACTATTCATCAATATTCAACACTTTCACTATAGTTGTAGGTGGGGGAATAGTGACTTAAACTCGGTTATCAGTCCTTGTGTCTTTTTAGACAAACTTGAGTGGACATTTACGATCAACATCTCCTTTTGGCTTATTGTAGATGATTTCTATCCCACAAACATTTATTCTTCAAGTGTTTGTTGTTGCTGGAACTTACTCTCCAATTAAAGTTTCTAGGGAATATCTTGCAACATACTTTGTTTCTTTTCACCTGTATCGTTTTGTTGATCCTGAAAACCTTCAGAGTTATTGTATTCGTTGAGTATGTAATTTTGATCTTTGAAGCATCATCCATTTTGCTTTACATTATATTTTGATACATGACACATAACGAAACAAGGACAATGTGACAACTTGAGGTATTAAATTTGGATCGAATCGAATCGAATCACCCTACAAAAATAGACTATTTACATCATTAGGATGTTATTATAATTATAAAGAAATAACACTATACAGATAAATAAATAAAAAAGAAGCTGAACGAGACTAAGCACAACTTACAGCAAAATGTCTTAAACACATATACTTAACAATTTGCTATTAATAAATTTGACTAAATATTTCTTGATTAAGTGAAATTATTTTTTAGCTTGTCAGCGAGCTTGCAAAACCTTAGCTTTTTTGGTGACAAACTCACAAAACTTGATTATTGTATCATTAGTAAATAGTTGATTTCAATGTTTGGTTTGTGAATTATATGTGAAAGATAAATATTGTTTATACTTTTAAATTGCAATTGTGTGAGTCAAAAATATTTTACATTGCAGACAATTATGAAAAAATGTGTCTGATTTGGTCAAAACGTGATTGTGTTGAGTACAAAAATCTTTAAATTTTGATTGCAATTGAGATTGTAGACCACAATTTAAAACCACTTACAACCATAACATGAATAATTTCCTTGATTTGGTATCACCGTTTTGAAGTTGTGCATTGTACTTATACGAGACATTGATTAAAGTGGTTAGTGATGAGTAATCACCACTACAAACAAGTTTTCTTTGGCCATTCCACAAACTTATATTTGAGATCAAATGTTCTGCACATTACTACTTGTTCAATTTGCTGGAGTAGAAACCTGAAACGTATACGAAATGTTTCAGTGAGTTTTTATTCGTTTCTATCATATACTACTCTAAATAAATGGATAAAATTAAGTGGCGTATATAAAGAAATGATCAACTTTGATATATTCTTCTTTTATCCTTATACAATAATATACAATAACGTGTCTACCGTATTTCTCATTGATTGGAAGAAGTGCATATAATTTAATCTGGATCATTAAGGTCGATTTCGAACAAAATCAAATTTCACTACTTAAAAGTTTTGAAAAATCAAATAATAGTATGGGGCTTAAATAATTTAAATGAGATCATACATAGATTTAAATTTCGTCAATATCATTATTGAAAAATAAGAAAAAAAATGATTTGTTTCAAGAACCATATAGTCAAAATCATTATTGATGGTGTGATCGTTCAGTGGCAAAATTAAATGTACTAAACGAAATATAGAAAATGTCTTTTGGAAATTCAAGCCCTCATACAAAACGTAGACAATGGACCAAGTTACCAACATTGAAAAGTTCATGTTTGCATAGTGGAAAGTTGAGGACCACCACACAAAGGATGAAAATAAGTGTGAGAAAGGAAAGTCTCCATCCCATTAAGATAAAGTATGTGAATCTAAGTGGTCATGTTCAAATAAAGCTGTGTTTGTGTCACCATCGATGACGTGGATAATGGATTACAATGCTATTGTCAAAGGAAAGTGATTGGCAAAGGGTAATTAGCTTATTAAAAAAAGTGATTAGCTGGCTCTTTAACCTAAAGGGTGCCACCCAAAATTGGCTTTTGCCTAACTTAAAGCTTGCAATTACTCATTAAACAAAAACCCCAACACATTCTCCCACAAATCACTATACATGATTCCAAAAGAAAATTCAAGCCTAGTGTGCGTTGCAGACGCAAAAGAGACGCAAACGTAAATTGCGGCAATTAATAAAACCAATTTAGAGATCACAAGAAATCCCAATTACTGCTAATGCAGTTTCTATATTGTGTATGAACCAATAACCATTGAGTTAATGGCAAACAATTAATAATATATTATAACAACGACTTCGAACTCATGCTCAATCGCATACCTAAGATTCTTTTCAAAATGTGCTAAAATATGCATTTGTCATTATTATACACTCATGTATTTTTTTTCTGAATCACCACTCGTGATGGTACGTGACAGTGTGTGTGGACAAATATTGTTCAGTTCCATAAAGGCTGATTTGGTTGATATTAACTACGACAAAGTTTCCAATAGTGAATTTTCAACACTCAGTACTCGAGAAGAAGTTTGAATTTGAAGATTTTTTACACTCTTCTGGATTTGAATTTCTTTTGGATATGTTTACCACTTATTAATTACAGTGGAGGGTACAGTTTTGTAGTATGAGATGTGGATAAATAATATTATGAACAATTTAGCTTGAAACGTGAACTTAGATCTGTGAATAAGTTTCTTTAAAAATATTTTTTTAAAAAAAATATAAAAAGAAAAATGTTTTTTTAAGTTAAAATTATTATTTCATTAATTTATTCATAGATGTTCTTTCATCTTTTAGAAAAATTAGATAAGAGAATTTCTACATTTTAACTTTAATTAATGATTAGTTAATAGAAAACATTTTAATTTATAATTTTTTTTAGAAATACTTCTTAAAAAAAACTTACCCAAACACTATTATTTACGTTACATGCGCATGTCTCCAATATAGCATGTGATTCTCAGTGTAAATTGAGGAATCAGAAATGACAAGATATCTCAAATGCAATAATCCAATATTCTAAGGAAAGAAGAGGTAAAAGAAGATAGCGGCTTAAGAAAAATTAAGGTTGAGTAAAAAATGATTTTCTTAGATAAAGCCATAAAGGTATGTATAATAGGATAAAAGAAAATAATGTTAAAGCTGTAAAAAAATACTGTTAAACGATAAGAGTGTTAAACGATAATGCTTGCAAGAAAAATGTTAAACGATAAAGTAAAAAAAACGATTCTTGGATACTACAGGCCAGATAAAAGAAAATAATGTTAAAGAATAGAGTAAAAGACTTTTTTTTTTTTTTTTCCCTTGGCCACAGATTTAACGCAACTAAGGGCAGCAAAAAATAGATAACATCAGTATGAGTGACAAAATTTCTCTTAAACTTCAGATCAAAATCTTAGTTAAGCTGAATGAGTTTCATTTCAATTGATTTACGCATTAAGTTAACTGGTATAATAAAGTAAAAAATTGTCATCTATTGAAGAGGAATGTCATAATTATATTTTTTTTCCTTCCAAAAAATAGTTATGAAGCTTGAATATGAATAGGAAAATTTATATAAAAAAGAATTTAAAATTCATTTTTATTTTTTAAAAAACAAGAGCTTGAATTATACTACATACAACCTATTTAAGAATTATATTATTCATACAATATTTGTTCACATACCCTTTATAAGAGTATTATTTTTGTTTGTTTCTTTATGACTTTTGATTATTTTACATTTTTTGAGTTATTTTTTTTTTATACAGAATGTTGTACAGAAATTTACATATATGGCATTTCTATTTTAAAAGAAAAGGGACAAGAAGTTGTGGTCTTAAAAGTGTGTAGTTGTAGTAGTCCCCCACCAGAAGAGGTAATCCGTAACAGCAGCAGTACTCTCTTCTGGAATGGATCTCACCAAAGCCATAACCATCTTCATCATCATCATCACCATATAACACTGACACTACACACATCTGACACAACACAACACAACACAACACTTTTCACTGCATCTTTCATTCCAAATACACTCCAACCCCAACATGGCAAACAAACCACCTTTGCCACTTCATCATTGAGTTTTGTCTCAAATACTAACAACTATCCTTTCCTTTCCCTTATGGAAATTACACAACAAAGAGCAGCCAAAGCCGAAGTATCTCCTTCACTTACCAAGCTTGTCTTCTTGTGTTCAAAACTCTTCTTCTTACTTGTTTCTATTCACTCTTTGTCATGGAAATGGAAGCCTTTGCCCCACATAGGATTAGTGACGGTTTTCCAGTGAATTGTGGTGTAATTGGAAGTGGGTATGGTTCATCTTCGTCTCTAGTGTTGGATAAGGAGAAGGGAGAGCTTGTAGAGGCCCCTGTCAAATTGGAACGCAAGGGTGTGTCTCCTGAGAGAAGCATTGAAGCCTTGAAGAACCATAGTGAGGCAGAGAGGAGAAGGAGAGCAAGAATTAATGCACATCTTGATACACTTCGCTCTGTCATTCCTGGTGCTAAGAAGGTTAGTTCAATATAATGCTTTCTCCATTATCATTTTTTTTTTATATTTTGATTTATTTTTGTTCTAT
Source organism: Glycine tomentella (assembly GCA_007407185.1). Classification (NCBI taxonomy): domain Eukaryota; kingdom Viridiplantae; phylum Streptophyta; class Magnoliopsida; order Fabales; family Fabaceae; genus Glycine; species Glycine tomentella. Next base: position 1,954,511 of record PYAF01002678.1, on the reverse strand, counting down.
TCAAGTGATTGTTGTTCCGGCTATATCAGGACATCTGTTATTATATTACTCACAGGTCTAATCCAATCCTGCAACTTCACGCTTGAGATATCTAATTCTCCGCATGAAGAAATGACGAAAAACAAAATAATGTGTATAAATGGAAACAAAATAATGTCTAATTCTCTTGAATTTGCTTTAGGGGTCGAGTTATGGCTGAAATCCAAATTCTAAAAATTTGCACCCGGTGTCAATGTTGATTTTGCTCATGCTGAGAACAGGTTCTGTGGAAGTTTCTTGATTAACTTAAAAAAAATACAGGTTTTTTTATTGGTTCTTGTTTCAGTTCGTTCAATTATTGTTGCACATTAGAGAACATTAAAGGGAAATCTGGGTACCGGCTTATTATTGAATGTTTTCCTTTTCATATTTTATCTTCCTTGTGAAATTTGTGTTTAAATAATTTGGTTAACTTGGGATTATTGTTGACCTTATTAAGCCATTTGGTTGAAGGGTCATGAAACAAAATGGTAGCTCAAAGGCTAAATAATTTGTTTACTTTACCGCGCTTATGTTGATCATTGTAATGAAAGAAAAGCTTTGACTATGCATGCATCTGCACTGAAGCTTTCAACTGCAACTGATACTTCTTGAGCAATCAAGTTCAACGATAAATTCTTAACCAATGCATCTCAAAAGGTATTATAAGACTTCTTGGATGCTCAAATTATTAACTTGGAGATCAGGTAGTAAATGACCTTATTTTTAGGATCCATATATGTCACTAAAGTAATTTTGCTAGGTTTTGAAGTCTTGTTTTGATTGTTTTCTTTATTTTCAAGCACACAATTGCAGTTTCTTTTCTACAAAAAAAGGATGAGAAGAACTTAACATTAACTGTCCAACATTGTTTTGCTCATGCTTTCAATAATGAAACTCATGTCATTACAAACTCACATGTTAAATTATTTATACATAGCTTATTAATCTTAGTTTTCTTTGTATACTTTTTTTAACTCAGTTGGACAAAGCAACCTTGCTGGGTGAGGTTATTAGACATTTGAAAGAGCTGAAAACGAATGCGACACAAGCTAGTGAAGGCCTAATGATACCAAAGGACAGTGATGAAATAAGAGTTGAAGAACAGGAGGGTGGATTGAATGGTTTCCCTTACTCAATCAAGGCATCACTATGTTGTGAATACAAACCCGGGTTATTGACCGATATAAGACAAGCACTTGATGCACTTCATCTTATGATAATAAGGGCTGAGATTGCAACCTTGGGAGGAAGGATGAGTAATGTGTTTGTGATAATTAGCTGCAAAGAACAAAATGTTCAAGATCCCGAGTACCGCCAGTTTCTGGCAGGGTCTGTTCATCAAGCTCTAAGATCAGTGTTAGATAGATTTTCTGTTTCACAGGACATGTTGGAAAGCAGGAAGAGAAGGAGGATTTCTATATTCAGTTCTTCATCTATAGGAGATTTCTTATGAGAACTTTTCTTCTTAAATATGTAATTTAAATCTCCATAATCCATTTGCATGGCATATATCCGAATATGAAGAGGGAGTGAGTGAGTGGCATTAGCAAATAGCATTTTCACTTGTTAGGGAAAGTTTGTACTAATCATGTGAATCAGAATCTGGGTTTGTACATGTCTTGGGAGCATTCACAGTCACAGATAGCAACTTTACTCTTTTGACCATAGACAGAATTAGTGGACTCTTTCTACCATATTGTACCTTGTTTAGTCAAAAGGTTCTTCAGTCATGAATTCTCTTCCCGTGAATAATAATAACTTTGGGGTTCTGGGATAAGTAGTTTATGACATATGAAGAAAGCAAAGCCTTTGTGTAAGATGCTGTTTTGAAAGTTGTTAATAAATAAATTGATCTATGTTATGCATTATGCAATGTTTTGTACTTAAAGTCCCTTGTCATTATCTCATTTTGAAGATACATTGGGACTATCTACTCTTCGCGGGCACAGAAGAATGAGAAGATTATGATATCCGCGTATTTGTAAAAAAGAAAAAAAAATTCGGGTTTGGGTCATAAATATCATAGTGTAGTATTTTTATAATAATTTCTACAAATTTCAGTAGTATTTTCCATCTCTTTCCCCTAAGCTATTTATTTTATCACAAACTTCTCTTTTTCCATCTCCGTGTGTATATTTTATTGTAAAACTATGATATATAAAATTATAATGAAATTAGTCTATAGTTAATAATTTCTTGGGAATATATTATCAGACCCTTTTGTGGGAATTTAGAATGCAGTATGAAGGTTTCTGAAGAGAATTCAGTGACTACGGGTTGGGTGAGACTAGGATGTTAACTAAGCAGTGATTTAGGGAGCTAGTTCTTGAAAGTTCTAGTTGGTCAAATATCCTTATATGAGTTTAGACAATCCATTTGAGTTGTGAGCCATATAAGGAAAATCTACAAATTCAATTTTAGTAATATATTTAATTCTTTTATAGTCCTCTTTCCCTCCCATTTTCCTCATAATGCCTTTTTTGTGGACTTTCTCAACATTCACCAACTGTGTATTCTTCCTTGCCAAATAAATTTTATAAAACATTGCAACCTCTTAAAAGCTGAGCAGGGTAAAATGACTAACATAAGGACTCAACAATATTACCTTCCTGATTACAGAATGCAGAAAATGCAGAATTAGCTGAAGTTAATGCTATCAATTTTTTAAAAATAAATATTTATAATGAAAGGAGTGAAAAATTAAGAATAAGAATTCAAATATATAAAATTAGAGAAACAAAATATAAATATTGAAAATATTTATATATAATTTTTTATATATAAACTTCTCATTAGTAGCATTGGGAAAAAGAAGAAAGAGTAAGAAGAGGAAGAAGAAAGGGTAGAAGAAACAGCTCAAACAAGGAGAGAAAATAGTGTGGAAAATTTATTATTTTAAAAGACAAATAAAACTGATTTAAAATTTTAATCTAAATTAAAAAGAATCATTAAATAAAAAATTAATATATGTATACTAAATTGATTGATTTTTGTAATAATTATTTAAAGAAATATATTTATCATGATTTTTAGTTCTCTGATATTCTAAAAATTAAATTGAAATTAAAAATATGTGATAATTTATGAAATTTATTTAGTAAAATTTTTAAAATTACATTATTAAATTATATAGAATAAAAGAATGATTTATTACAGAAAGATTCCCAAAAGAATAAAACTAAACAACTTTAATAAATGTGACAGTTAAAATTGCACTTATACACAAAAACTTGCTATAAGGAATGGGCAAAAACAATTTCTAGCGTATAATCTCCAAATTTTCTAGAGCATATTCCCCAATGTTCTCTGATTCTCATGTCTCACTCAGCATTTCTCTTGAGATTAATAAGTTAATATTGGGATTTAATTTTGTGTTGACTTGAAAACAAAGCAATCATCTAGCCGTTCGATCCCAAAGCTGCACGAATCAGACGGTGGCCATTGCTCCGATGCAGAACCGTTTCGGTGCAGCGTCATCTCCTTCCTGAGAACGAACGAAGCAGAGCCAAACCTTCCTATCACTCACTTTCTCTCTCTTCAACGACACAAAAAAAAAAAAAACTCAAACCAAACCCTAATTCTCTGAAACTTGATTCCTTTCGGGTAAGTTCTTCGCTAAATCCACGCCTCCTGCAGACCCAGATCGCTTTTCTTCCTTCTAATTCTCCGCCACCAAATTTGCGATCTTTCTGTGCCTCGGAATCATGGAGAAGGAGGAGAACGAATCCCACATTCAGAAAAGTGGCGGCGAAAGCGAAGACGCTGAACCCATAGAGCTCGTTCTCTTTCAAGTGCCCGAGTGTTACGTCTACATAGTAAGTCTTGCAACTTTCTGTTCTCAAAATTTGATTTTGTGCAATGGGTTTTGAGATGAACGTGGGAATTCAATTTACAACTGAATGAGGGTACTAATGATCAAGTTTCATGTTAGTTCGCAGAATCATAATTTAAGGTTGCTAAGAAAATATTGTTGCTCTGAATGTTTCATTCTTTTGTTTTGATTTAAAGTTGAATTTGCTGTTAGCTGTTCGATGGATCAAACTGATGATGTGTTTCTACTATTTATGCAGATACCTCCAAGAATGAGTGCAGCTTCATACAGGTTTGTGATCAATTCAACATTATAGCTCTTGATCTGTTGTGCTTGTGATCTGTTTAGTGCATCTTTGGCATAATTGAAGTTGTTAATGCACTCTACCTTGGTAAAATAGTTCTGCTATTCAGTGTATATGGAGGGGTATTAGATCTGTTTAGCACATTTGCCATGCTTATAATTATTTTGTGTCTTTCATTACTTTTGTGGTACTGTGTTCTTTGTGGGAATTGGTTTTCTACTTTTGCCAGTTTAGTGACTTATTTTTTTGTTGCTGAGTGTGTGATTGCCGGATATTTATATAAGTGAAATTCATTTCAGGGCTGATGAATGGGATGTCAACAAATGGGCATGGGAAGGGATATTGAAAGTCACTAGCAAGGGAGAAGAATGCATCATAAAACTTGAAGATAAGAGCACAGGTAAGACCACATTAAATTCGCTTCAAATAGATTGTACAATTTTTTTTATTTATTTTTTAATTCTATGATGAAATATTTATAACTAGGCGAATTATATGCTCGGGCATTTTTAAGAAATGGCGAGCCGCATCCAGTGGAACCTGTTATTGACAGCAGCAGGTGGTTTTCCTTGACTGTTGATCGTTTAAGTTGTTTGTTATCATACCTTTTTTTAGTTCAGGATGCTTAACTAATTTTACTTATATTCTGTAGATACTTTGTTCTTCGCATAGAAGAGAACATAGGTGAGAGTTATATCTATGTATTTCTTTACTTCTTTTCTTCTCTTAATCATCTTATCATCCATGTACTGGGTAGCAGGGTAGGATTCGTAAAGGAAGTACTTAATATAATATAACACAAGAACCTGTTTGATTTGCAGTAATTTGAAACGATGTCGTGTTCTCTTTTTTCTTTTTAATTAGTTTCTACTTCTCTCAGAAAATAGAATGAAAAATTTGGCTTGCTATCAAAGTATGTGTCAGCAACTTTTTTCGTCATGATCAATTTATTTTGTCTTTGTCAAGAATTTGGCTTGTTTGTCAAGCTTTTGGAAACCTGCAAGCTTTTTTTTTTGGTTTCGGATTGATATAGGAAACTGTAGTTTTTTCTGTTTACATTTTGGGTTCCATATGGATAAACTTCTCCATAAATGATTACGAGAGAAGAAAATAAGCAGGTAAAATGAATTGAGTTTCTCTCATAAGTGAAAATCAACTCATGCATTTCAACTTTTATAGAAGTTCTCTCATTTAGCTTATCCAAAAAGCTGAATTTAACTTATGCAATGCATAAACTAATTTAAATTTATGGGAGAAGGTTAAGTCATTTTACCATCTTATATTCTTCTCTTATCAGTGCTTATGGAAAAGTTTATCCAACTAGGGCCCTCTTCTGAATATGAACATAGTGTTTAACAACCATAAACATTCCTAAATTTATGGAAAATTAATTCTCTGATCCTTTAGTGCCAAATGGCTTTTAATATCTTCTACAGTTCCCCGTTCCTCTGCTCAACAGTCATAATTTCTAATTTTCTGTCCACCTAATCCCATCCCTACTTCCTTTCTTGTGGTATTATTCTTACTTTTTAGTATGACTAAATTTACTTTTAAGTACTGTGTTCCTTTTTCTTGATTGGACATTTCAAGTTGGAAAGACTGCTGACTTTTGATCCCTTATTATCAAATGCATAATTTTGTTTTGGTAATTCTGCTGCACTCTATTTCTTATTACGGGTGAAGTTTGGTTTTTATTGCTTGAGAATCATGCAGGTGGTCGCCTTCGACATGCTTTTATTGGCATAGGATTCCGAGAAAGAACAGAGGCGTATGACTTCCAAGCTGCCTTACATGATCATATGAAGTATCCTCCATCAAATATATTATATTAGATTTATCATTTTTATTATGTATCTCATCATCTTCAAAACTTGGAAGCCTTTACACATTTTTTTCATTCATTCTGGCATAGAGGACGAAGGTCCTCATACTGTTTTTTTACAAATGGAAAGCATGTCTTTTCCTGAATTTTTTAAAGATATCTAAACAAAAAGAAAACTGCTGAAGAGATGGAACAACATTACCAGCAAACTTCCTCAGTTGATTACAGTCTGAAAGATGGAGAGACTCTTGTACTGCAAATTAAGACCAATGTATGGAAATCTGCATTTTCCTCTTGTGAACGAGGCTGTTTTCTTTTTTCAGCACATTATCTTTATTAATTCCTATATTTTGCATGCAGAAAAGTGGCAGCAGTGTGAAGTCCAAGTTTTTTGAGCTGGGTCTGAACAAATCCCCAGAAGAAAAGAATGGGGGGAAAGAATCTATACCTAGTATTAAGCTATCACCTCCTCCAGCACCACTTTCACCTGTTTTCAGCACACATAAGTATCCAACAAACTCACCTACAAATCTCAGCCTTGAGAAAACTTCTATAGTTGAGACTCCTAAAACAGTTAAAGAAGACACAGAACCTGAGGATTCTCCTGAAAAACAAAGCACAGAGGATGTACCAGATGATGATTTTGGCGATTTCCAAGCAGCAGGTTAAGCTATCCATTGTCGTGTGTTTTGAATTTTTGATGGTTAGAAAACATGCAAAATTGTTGACTCCTTGAACATCTGGTATATACCAAAGACTTCTGGTTCAGCTTTGAAAATCAATTATGTCATTCCAGACAGGAGAAAGTAAATCCTACATAGCCACCAGCAAAATATCATTAAAGAATCAACCTATATGCTCTGTAATCGGTGATTGTTCTAGTTGCACTGCGGGTTACCACTACGAGAGTTTTTCCTTCATCTTGAGTCAATTTATTTCAGTTTTATGCTTTGTTTATATTGCTCAGAGTTGGGATGCCTCAGTAGTCAATTTAGTAGTGCATCATACACGGGGTTCATAGCTTTGTTGATAGCATAATTGCTGATTTGCTGTTATGATGAATGAACAAGATTGAGCGTTTTGAACTTGTGTTGTTGTTCCTTATATACGTGCTTTATACCCTAAGAGGATTTGCTAAAGGCCTTTTCAGCCTCGGAATATTGTTACTGATTCAAGTGATACTTAGTTACATAGTTGCTAGGAAAATAAGTTTTATTATATTTTGGTCTTCAAGATATTCTTTGTTCCGAATGAAATTGTATTTTGTGAAAGATAATTTGATCTAGGAATAAATATTTTAAACAAGTGGTATGTTGCTCGAAATTCGTAAAGTTTGTTGAAATATATTGGTTTAAACATTTGAAGACCAATTTTTTATCCTTAAAAGCTTAGTAATTTAACAAACTTCGTTATGAATTTCGCATCAAGTCAAATCCGAAACTCCTTGCATTATATTCCATTTAATGAATGAAGATAATTACTTTATGTTTTTGTTTAAAAAAAATTCAAAATTATGCCAATTTGAAACAATACATTCGATATCCAACTAACATACTTGAATTTCGTAGAAGAAAATTCGCTTGCAAAAAGTTTGGATAAAACGATGACCAATACTCTGAATTTTTTTTTATAATTTGAAACTTGGAACATTTTGTTGAAAATCTAATTTCTAAAGCCAATTGTAATTTGATAAACAAATAAAACGACAAAATAACTGAGTTAAAACAAAATAGTAGTACAAAAACTAAAAGGCAACAGTCACGGCATAGCTGGTGGAAAAAATTTGGAAGGTGGGTCCACAAATCCATAATAAAGTGAACAACCTTTTAGTATTTGTCAATGATAAAAAATATTAATATAAATAATAATTGATGAGTTTTTAGGGATAATTTCTTCTTGTTGGAGTAAATTTAATTAATATTATGATTTTTTTAAGTTTTGTCATGGATATTTTATATAAATAATTTATTATTAAATATTTTAAAAATAAAAATAATTTAATATATTCTGATATACTCAAATTATCTTTGTTTTGTTCATTAGAGGTGTCATTGTGAATCCACGTGTCAAACGTAAGGCTCAATGGAGCTGACCCTATATACGGTCTCATTCTCTCTCTCTTCACACTACTACTCTTGGTTACAGTTTCTCTTCAATTTTACTTCTTTAGCCTTCTCAAGACTTCATCAGTTAGACGCTGACTCCGGTCTTCTTTCAGTGTGTAAAACAGGTAAACTCTCTTCTGTGCTGCACTTCTTGTTTTAATCACCATCCGATCATTTATTTGACTAATATTTTAAGTGGATTTTGTTTTCTGGTTTCAAGTTTGGCTTTTGTATACATATTTGGCTATATGTTGTTATTGTTGGATAATGGATAGTCCCCCTTCTTTTTGTGTTTTTATTTGGATGGGGATTGTTAATTTTAGCCATTTCTTTGGTATATTTATATTCTTTCCTTGTTTATGGTAATTTTGATCAGATTAAATTGGAATTTTCATTCTGTTTTGTTTATGAGAAAATAGTTAAAAGTAAAGGATTGTCAACAGTATGCAGTGAATTACTGAAAGGGTGTAGAATGATTTTTTAGAATTATGGACTAGACGACTAGTCATCATTTTTATAGGTGGCTAGTAATTAGGACAGTGAAAGGTTGTGGTTGAGTTTGGCAAATTAGGTGAGAACCAGTTTGATTGATATTTAATATAAATGTGTCCTGGGATGGGATTTATCTGCAATCCTTTTTATGCTTTTGTAATATCACCCTCTGATCAATGCTCATTTAGTTTTAGGCCTATAGAAATGATCACCATCGATTGTGGCTCTTTCTTGATTTTTTTTCCATGTGATTTGTTGCCAGATAATCAGGTAGAACCACCTTCAAGTTCGGATTTTTATCCTTTCTCATACTGGATATACAAGGACAGCTCTAATTACTGTTCCAGCTAGTGTTTTGTGATGGCCATGGATGTAAAAGGCATAACTTGGGTTGGAAACATATTCCAGACGTTTGAGGATATTTATGTGGACGTGGAAGACACAATGTTGGAGGTATACCTTTGTCGTCATTTATCCTTAACCTAACCTATGCTTGTTTAATGAGAAAAGATAACTCAAATTTTCCCCATCTGGACATGCCAATACATGCTATAAATGTCATTGAAAACCTAAGGTCTTTGACTGCTACTCTTTTAGTAGTGGAGGTATAGCTCTTCATCTATGACTTGTACGTTCAAAGTGTTTTACCTATATTTCTTGTAAGTTTAGTTGCCACATATATTATTTCACTGAGAGTTGAATCATGATTGCAACTTTTATGAAATTTGTTTTGGTAATTATGGTAATGTGTGATAACCTTTCTGAAATCCCTTTTATATATTTGATTTCAATTGTGTAGTGTAACCCTAGCCTGGTAAAACTGTTGTTTTTGGGACTGACAGTTCCTGGCCTGCAATTGATTTACATTAACAGTGAACTTAATCCTATTTTTTTTTTTTTTTTTCCCTTTTTTGGGGATAGGAAACCGTTAAGTACATAGGGAATCAGATGCAGACTGTTGGGGAAAGTGTTAAAAAGATCTATTCAGATGTCATGCAAGATTTACTTCCTCCATCTTCATATGATTTGGATGAAACATCAGCCCCTGAGTTGCCTATAGATCAATATACTGATGCTGGATTCTCAAAGAAGTCATTTCAAGGTTCCAAGAAAATAACTGAAAAGGATGATACCAACCAAACAACTGGGGATTCAAGGATCAATCATGATGTTGATAATGATGTAAGCCATGGTGAATTCTGTGATTCTGATGCTTTGTTCATATCAGCTTCTTGCAACTCTGTCAAAGGTAATAATTTTATTTCGCATGCAAGACAATATGTTGGTAGCACACATATTAAATCAAACCTCGGTGGTGATGAAAATCAACAAAATAAAAATATGCCTGCATCCAAGACAGTCAGTGAAATCACTTTGTTAAAAACAGATACATGCAGTACATCACAATCATGTGAAGTCTCCTGGGTAAATCAAAATCATGCAGCGACTGTTTCTAAAGCAGCTTCTTCTGAAGTAACAACCATTGCCTCTGTAGCTGACTGCTGCAATGAAATAGAAAATGCAAGTACTGAAGAAATCCCCAATGTGCTGGTATTGGCTGAATCAGCTGAAGATAAAGAGATGCATATTAGTTCATATTCTTCCAATGATCTGTTAGGAGATCCATATGGTAATTATTTGAGTGTCTCTTGGATATTGTTTCATTTTTTCCTCATTGTTTCTAGTTGGTAACCTTTTGTTTCTGACTTCTGAACGGAACTGTAATAATTATATTATTTTTCTGGTAGGGGTCACTATGGTCAGAACATTTGAGCCTGACAATTATTCTTACCACACAATCATTGCATCTCATCCAGGTATTAATTCAGATCATTCTAATGCACTTACTGAATTCAGGTATCAATTCAAATCAATATGAAATTGGTCCTCACTTTATGTATTACTGCATACCATTTAGAAGTACTTTCAGAGTTCAGATTATAATGATGCACATCTGTTTGGTTGAATTTGAAGAGTGTATCTTGGTGCTGGTTGGTTTTGTCTCATTTTGCGAAAAGGTTTATGAAAATAAATTGTTGAGGCATCCCCATATGGTTGTATTTGTGAGGTCAGAATGACCTCAATTTAAATTGTTGAGGCATCCCCATATGGTTGTATTTGTGAGGTCAGAATGACCTCACAAATTGAGGAATTGGGATGTGATGAAGTTTTCCTGTCATTTTGTCTGTTATAGCCTATTGATCAATAGGAAACAAAATGTTTTCGCCGGTACTAAGTGGCATCTGTTGTTTCACTAAACAATTCAACTATTTTAAAGAATATATAGAGACCTTACCCAAGAAATTCTTGCACATAACTATTTCATTTTCACTCAGATTGGAAGATTTTTTTTCTCTGCAAAGTCTTCATTCGTATAGATTCAGCAACTCTAAAGCCTGTTTGCAGTAGATTTTGTTTTCAAGTATTAGAATATAAAAAAAAGGTCTTTGGGTAATCCCTATGTCAACATGGTCAGGGCTCAGGCACATATGAGATCATAGTGTGTAGCTATTCAATTTCATGATATTTTTTGAGTAATGATACATAAACACCCATTTATTTTAAACATCTCACCAACACCTCTAATTTCTCTCTATCTCTCTTCTTATCACATCATAAATCCTATAATTCCTATATTTTTTTTCTCTTTTTTCTCTCTGTTTCTAAGTGTCTCATAGCATCATGGGTGTCCATGAAACATTTTTCTATTTTTTTTAGTTCATGGCAACTGAGTAATTGACACCTATTATTTAAGAAATCATAGAAACATGGGATTTGGATGTACCAAAGATTGGTACTATTATAGTAGAGCAAGGCCATAAAACCATGCATCAAGATGATGAACTGAAGCTTGAGGAAACTTGTGTTATGGTGGCTAGAGATGAACTTCAATCAGTTCCCAATGCAAGGGGTAATCTAATAACTAGCAAGGTACATACACTCCTTCATTCACCTCCTTCCTTTTTTTAGTTCATACTAAGCTCTAACTTTTTCTCTCTCTCTTTTTTCTCATGTTTGAAGAACAAGAAGAGGCAACCCTTTTCTTTGTCCAAGAAGGCTACAAGGAGGCAAGAGTATGAGGAGCTTGCAATATTGCACCGGAACAATGAAAAAGAAAAGGGTGATTTTCCAGAGAATTTATGTCCAACTTTACAGGATGATCATAAGAAACTACTGCTTCCTGATATCTATGAACCTGAGTGGGAGCTTCTCTAAATACCAGAATGATTAACTTGTGTAGCTACACAACCAACCCTACAGATTTTACATCCACTTCTTAGTCCTTGTGAAGGAGATTGAGATGTCCCACTGCAACAAAGATTCAATGCCCCTACAATACCTATTATGTTACCACAACTACTTTCCTATGATATCTAATTTCCTATTCCCAAAATGTCCTCCCCTACCCCCTCTTTTTTTCAGCTTGAAAAAATAAAATAACGAAAAGGGAAGCCTTAGTTGATCATTCAACTGAGAACCTCCAAATAGAGTAGTTAAACTAGCTTGGACCAATTATATATGGAGCACTGAATGCGGCATATTTTTATTTTCTCCATTGACATTTTTCTTTTTGTTTCATTCCTAACTTTAGATACAGCATTTCTATATATCCTTTTAGAGGATTTGAAATGCTTTATCATTAATGATAAATATCGTGGATATACCTTCTGTTATTTTTTCATTTCTCAAGATCTTGGAGTATAACATAGTATAGTATGATTTGTAGATAATCGTGCCTTTTAAGTATGTGGTTAGATGTTTGATCGAAGTCTCTGTATGGAATAACATCTGGATAATCATTCCCTTGCTCCTTGCCAAAGAACTTTATGTGGACAATTACTTCTCCGGAGTTTATCTAGTTCTTATACAACATATGTTCTTAACTTGAAAACTATTGATATGGAAGCTAGTTACCCAAGTTCTTATAGCCACACCAAATTCTTCATTTAGTATAGGCTAGGAAAAAATTTGACGGCCAAACACTCAAATGTATCTCAGAGCCAACAATTATTTATATAATATTTGTGTTTGACATGGTGTGTAAATGTGTTTATTAACAGAAAATTTGAATTTTATTTAATATTTTTTATTATATATTAATCAATATAAAGGAGATGAAAATGAAAGAATAGTAAAATAATATGTAAAGAAAATAAAGTGTCATCATTAATGATAGATTTTAAATTGAGATTTTAGATCACTCTTTAGTGGACCTTATAGTGTCATGTAGAATTAAAAATTTCTCAAAATTTCTTTTATTTATTCTTTTTAATGATAGATTTTATTTTGAGATCTTAGGGAGAGAAAGAGGAAAAAAATTGTTTTTTTGAATATTGTGTAGATTTTTAGGATTATTTTAGAAGAATTCATTCTTCATATTAGAGATCTGTTTATCTCTTTTAGAATGATTGACACATCAAGTGGACAAATTTTATTCACCTCTTTTAGAATGATTGATATATTTATGACAATTTTTTTTGCTTATACCAATTGTAACTCAGATTAAAATAGAAGATAAATTTTTTAATTAAATATAAATTCTTTTACCTATATTATGTTGTTCTCTCTATCGAACATACCATACCATAAGAGGGGTGGTTTTTCTTGACCTAAGAAGGCAGCGTGTTTTTCTTTCTTTTCTAATTTGAACGTTTTATGTACCTAAAAAAAGAGAATCCATTCCCTTGCACCTCATGCTTTTAAGGTGAACACTAAACTGACTTAATTAAATATTAATTATTAAAAGTTACTACGAAATTTTCTATCCACACTCCATTTACCACTAACTTAAAAAAAGAAGAAATAATTTGTGAAACATTTTTAGATATGCTTATTAGATCCCCTAAACTTCTTTTCTATATATTTTTTTCGTACCACATAAATTTTAAACATCATTTGATCAAAACTTCGCCTTTCGTAGTTAATATTGTTTTATTTAATAATTTAATTTATTGCTCAAAGTATTTCTTTACCAATTTTTAGTTTAGAAATTTTGTGATGTTGATACCTACAACGAAGCACAGCAAGTTTAAGTACTTTATATTAAACTGTAAAATTAAAGCCGAAATACAATGAATATATACCTTTGAATTTTATATGAAGCAATTCTTGTGACTTTCCAAGTATCATAAGGTTCACCGAATTGAATATTAACAACCAAATAACTCTTTCCTTTTTGTGTATTACCTCGTGCTTACGTCAATATGTTCTAACTTTTAATTGTTTTTGTCTAAGAAAATCAAAGTTTTGCTTCAACAGATGAAAATATCTTTGGGTGGTAGTTAACTCAAGAAAGAAAGGGCTTTTTAATTATAATCAGTCAATATAGGCCTCTTTGGATAAAAATCTAACTTTAACGTGCGAATTACTTGACCACCTAATCCCCCATTAGTTCTTAAATTAGTTCCGGCCATAAAGAGCACATAACTTTTCTTAAGTACAAAGATAGGTTCATCAATTCACATATTATTTCCTACAGGATAATGCCTGCCATTATTGACCTGTGAAATTGAAAGGGGGAGAACAAAGAGAAGCAAAACACATGTTGAGAAAAGGCAAGTATCTATAAACTTACTCATTTAACAAGCAACTTGTATTAGAATTTCATCAAGATGGGCCAGGAACTTTTGCTGGACATGGCCCGCATAGCCCAACTAAACTTAATTTTCTTGAACAAGAGAGATTCCACATACTCTTGTCAACTTTAAGCCAATAGGTTCTAAAGAGAGAACGAAAAATGCAATCAGTTAGTTATTTGTTTGGATTTTTATTTGCAAATTAACAACTCTTGAAAATTAGTTTGGATGGTATATATGCTACTTTGCTCCAAAGAAAATGACAACGTTAAAGGAAAAGGACCTACAAGAAGGTGGTGGATGCATGTAGTGGCGGCCTAAAGCTAGAAACTGTGACATCATATCGCATGGCTTGAAAAGTTTAAGTTTTCTTCGAAAGATTGCAAGTGGATAAAAGAATATCAAATTTTACAAACTCTATTGGCGATGCTTGTGGATAATGATTTAAAAACCTGTATGTTTTACAACATAATATATATATATATATATATATATATATATATATATATTCACGCTTAATTATATTTAATGCTATAAAATTAATTTATTTAACTTTAAATAAGATAAATCTTTCGTTCTTGTATTAATTTTATAGATTGATTATATATATTATTTTTGCTTTCAAATTTGCATCTAAATTGACATGCTCATTAAATTTTTCTCTTCTTTTTTTAAGTTCTACAGTTGTATGGGTTATATGTGATATGGATATATGAATACAGAAAGTTGAAGAATGAAAGAAACTTGTGACACATGTATGGAGCCTAATTTAGGCTCCAAGAAACGCTGTTTCTATGTTGTTCTCAGTCAATTCTCGTGTTGATAAGAGACTCCGTGATAGCAATTATACGTCAAAGTTGAAACAACAAGTTAGAAGAAACTCGTTAACTTATTGCATATATATCACTAAACTCAAGTGATGTTTTCGCATGCCCTACACCGCGCTGCCTTAATATAACCCTTCCATTGGATATGTAAAAGTCATCTTCGTCTAAGACACGTTCTTGGATTTCTTTAACTCGATCTTTCCTTATGCTCCATCTATCACTCTTTCTTCGTCCATACACTTGGCCTCTGTCTCTCTCATACACATTATTTAGCTTGATGGGAATGACTTTTGTAATTGAGTCTACAAGATAAATGTCATGTGGTTTATGATCAATTAACTTATGACATAGTTGTAATCGAATCTACAAGATAAATGTACGTAGCCTGGATTAAAATTGCTATTTGCACATCAGTAACCTTTTTTTTTAACAAATTTTACTTTTTAATTTATTGAGAAAAAAAGTATGGTTATAAGATGCATTTTATTGTTTTATTTATTATTTGAAGAAGAAAAAAACAAATATATATTGTTATGGATTGAGCCAAATCCTCAAATCATGTCACTCGTCATTGGAGAAAATCTAGATTATAGTGACTAATAGTACAATTTCTAAGAAATATAAGATTAGTTGAGTGATTAAAAAGGAAATAAAAAAGAAAAAAAGTTACAGATTTAATTCCTTCTATTAATAAAAATTAACAATTTAACTATTAATATTTGCTAATAAACAAAAAACACTATTATAAAGGTTGTCCATGCCATGTCATACCTTGATAGCTCAGACGATCTCTCATGTATATGTATGTTCATCTCTCTACTTTCTTTCTTTTAGACTCAAACTGACTTAAACATGAAGGTCCTTATTCTTAACCTGGTCTCTACTCATGAATCTTTCTTGGTGTGGTTAAAGGTATCCTTTTGAAGGTTTGCAGCAACATATATGATAAAAAGTTAATGTATTAATAGCATAATTATTGGTTTGGCTTTGAGA
This sequence comes from Glycine tomentella, assembly GCA_007407185.1. Taxonomy (NCBI): domain Eukaryota; kingdom Viridiplantae; phylum Streptophyta; class Magnoliopsida; order Fabales; family Fabaceae; genus Glycine; species Glycine tomentella. The sequence goes on along the minus strand of PYAF01002678.1, from coordinate 1,938,560 downwards.
CACGACATGATCTATATATGTGCCAAAATTTGAAAAGCAAAGTATGTGTAATATGTTAAGAAACTTTGCAAGAAAGGAAGCTATAGCGGATTCGAATTTAAAATTAACAACTAATTTTTTAAAAGCTTGCTTTTACTATGAAATGCATGATTTTAAAAAGCAGCAAAAATGATATAAAAATTAATCAAATTCCACTTCACGAATTGTTTTAAAAAATGCTTGTTACACATTCTATTTTCTTCATTTCCGATAATTAAATCTCTTATTTGTTTTTTCTTTCAATTTTACATATCCAGTAAAATTAAGACACATCAATTCATGAAATCTGCGCCACACACACTAACTGTAAAAGAGAAAGAAGGGGGGGGGGGGGGGGGGGGGGGGGGGGGGGGGGGGGGGGGGGGGGGGGGGGGGGGGGGTGTTTGCATTAGTTAGTTCAAAAATCTGTCGCTTGCACTTGCACACGTATACAAAACTACTACGTACTAAGTTCCCATGTGTTCCACGAAAAGTTTGGAAACGTATACAAAACTTTACTGGTTTGTGTTTTGTCTATGCCACGAACAATGGGAGATCACGTGGACTCCGGATCTGGTCCCTAGCCTATACAGCCTCAAATTTAATTATTTTTGAAAAGATTTTTGAAAAACTCGCATAAAATTTATTCATCCATAAAACTTTGTAAAAGATAATATATCAAATAACGTGTCGTTAGAATTGTTGAAGCAGACATCAAAATTATTATTATTTTTATATGTAAAAAGCGAATACAATATCATAAGTTTACCACAACACTTACATATTTTATTCAATCATTTTGAGCTAAATTATTTTTGGAAAAATCATTTGATATACCAAAAGCTTTACAAATTAAAATTTACAATGAGTAGTCTTGGTTTAAAATTTTTAAGAATTGAAAACAAAAATTAAACTTCAAATAATGGACCTGACCCTTGACATGCCTTACGTTGTGTTGTAGATTCGTGTGGCTAGCTCTTTAAAAAATAAGTAAAAATTGACCTACAAACCAAGTCCAATTTAAAATGATTTCAAAGAGGAATTTAAACATTTATAATAAAAATTTACAGATCGATTAGCCAAAGCAACCTCCACCAAGTGACTCTTTGCTTTTTCTTTCTTTTCTATGTTTTGTTGGCATCACACTCATTTCTTAATCAATAAGATAGTGGAGTTTATATGCAGTACTCCATCATTAGATCATTTGCAAACTGGACAGTTCTCTCATTCTCCTGCACCAATTATCCTCTGCATGTGAGGATGAGTACGTACTTCAATTACTATTTTATTTATTTGTAAACATAACAAATAATATATTCTTTCCATGACTTTATCAGTCATCAAAACAAATATTGATAGTAGTTATAACAATCAAAATAATACATTACTAATTGGCAGGAATTGCGATATTAATTATAATATCATATCAGCAGTTCCAATAAGAAATATTCCTTTTGAACGCACATTAGCCTAGAACTTTCATGTACAAATTATATATATACACAATATTTTCCTTCAATTACCCTCCTTCAATTTTCAATATTGTTTATGTATTATCACTACTGACTTACTGTTAACCAACTAAAAATTATTATAAATATAAATCTTAAATAGTTCTTATAAAATTAATAAATTTATCGTATACTTTTTAAAAAAAATATCGTATATAATAATATTAATTGAAAGATATTATATATTGATAAATTTAATATAAATATATATTAAAATCTTATGATTTTTATTTTTTTAAAAGAATTGATTTTTAAAACATGTTTTAAAAAAATTAAAATGTATATTGGTATAATATAATAAATTGATAAATGAAAAAATAGACTTAAAAAATAATTTTGCGCCACAATTTTTTTTTTCGTTTTTTTGGTTAAAATGTGTTTTCATGTTATATATATATATATATATATATATATATATATATATATTGTTCTTTACTTATTGAAACAATCATTTAAGTCCCTTAAATTTTTAAAAATTCATTTTTAGTCTATGAAACTATATGACATTAAAGAAAGTCGTAAAAAGTGGTGACATAATACTATCAGCATTTGATTCGTATTATTCACTTCCGAGCGCCACATCACCACGCCATCTGCATTCAGGAACTATTAACGTTTTTTTTTTTTAACTTTTTTTTTATAACAGTATATTTTAAACGTTGAGAGACTAATGATTTTTTTTTTACATAATTTGGGGACAAAAATAAATTTATTCTAAATTTCAGGACTAAAAAATAATTAAGAAAAAAAATATTAGATACACTATTAATAAAATTTCTGTAACGTGCTATGTTCTGCAGCAGCACATATGTTCCTGTTTTCTATTGACTAATGGAGTGCACTACGAAATTTCTGTCAATTGCACAATTTTAGTCAAAATCGCCGTCTCTTGTCAATTACTACTAAAATATTTGAACCAAATCTGGGTGCATTATTATGTATATTATTTTTTTTTACCAATAAAAATTTAATATTATAATCAATCGAATTAAACTCTCTTAATTATATATAATTTTTTTAATTTATATTAATAATTTCAGTGATAAAAGTTGATAAAATATATGTAAAATATTTATCCATCTTCCTATATATTTAATTATATTTTACTATTTTCTTTTTTTTTTCTTTTTCGAGAATGCCTATGTGTGATCTTTTTGTTTTTACTAAAACAAAAAATTAATTGAAATGGCATGAGACAAAAGAAAAAAGGTTTGTATAATTTACATAATCTCAAGTTTAAAAATTCGTCGACATAATTCTGATAACAAACCGTATTAATTTTTAGTTCATATATAATATTAGGTACTGTTACCAATCAAGGGATATCCATTACTCTTTTACTGTCAACACATCAGCAGAAACTACACAGCCATAATATCAGAGTAGCTTGTACGTAAGATATTATTTATTCTTTTTTATATATTTTTTACAGACACAAGCCAATCCCACCCAAAAAGGAATAATCACAATCTAAACAATAATTGGTAATCATAATTCAATATTTCGCAACTGCCTTCGTGAGTATTATTGTTGTAGCAGAAGGAACCACCACCATTTTATGCCAATTCCCTTCTTTCATTATATTTTCTTTTCTTAATTTTATGTTAATTTACTGAAATTTTATATATGTTCATTCAATGTGCCTATTATTTACAAGAAAATGTTACGTAGGCAACTATAAAAGAGAGGAGATCAAGAAACAGAAACTAGTCAGTCACATAGAAATATAGAATACTCCAACTCATCAAATAAAAGAAGAAAAAAAACATTGAATAGTTATGTTAGCTCACACAGCCACATTTGTGATTCAAGATATGCTTAATTACGTAACTTTGTTACGCCTTTGGTCAACATCTAACACCTTTGGTAGGAGACCTATCTTTGCATGAGATGCATGCTTTGCTGTCCTCACTTGTATGATCGATATAAGAAATTGTTTTTGTATATAAAATTGTAGAAAAGTTTATACAATTATGAGAGAAATACGATGACAACAGAGTACTATAAGACAAGGTGAATAATGTAATGAAAAGAAATAACAAAAAAAAATTATAAAATGTGTTCAGAGACGGATTCAGAACTCAATTAAATGGGGACTAATTCTGATATTTTTCACTAAGTTCATGCTTCTCTATTTCATTAGAGACGTTAAATGTTTCCTTTCGTTCTAAATGATATTTGACTGATTTTGTTCATTGTTTGCTGAGAATTAAGACGCAATTGTGGGAAAATAAAATAAAAATAATGTTATCATAATAGATTTGATATTTAAGAACCACTCGTATTCATATGGTCAAATCCTCAAATTGCCTTGGAATCAATGACTGAAGTTTTGAACAAATGATAACTCTGAATACCATATTAGCATAAAGTATGCATACAAATATTAACTTTGGTTCTGTACAAGAATGAATGCAATATGATTTTTTATACTATAGAAGCTGAACAATAGTTAATCAAGGAAAATATACATGACTAGTCTAATTGATATGATAGCCAAAAAATAAGAAAACAAAATCTCTTATAACTAAACACTACTTATTATTACGCTATCACAATAAAATTTCATATAATTAAACATTTAAGCAATCACATTAATAATACCAATGTACACGGTTACATTTCCAGAGGAGAAAGGGTGGACTCGGGTCCTTGTCGGCCCCCCTTAAATCCGTCATTGAATGTGTTTTATAAATGTATTATATGAATAATATATATTTTAATTTTTATTCGAAGGTTAATTTAATAAAAAAATTGAAATATATAATTTTTAAGATAATTATTATAAAATTCAATAAAATAAATTATAATTAGTTAACATTATAAAGTCAATATACAAATTATTTTCTCTAATATATATTTATCTCCAAATTACCTGTAATAAGTTTATTCAAAAAAACAAAGAGAAAACATGCAGGCAAATGAAAGAGAAAAATCGCTTTTCTGGTCATCCCTGATATGCTCTGTCTCTATGATCCGAACCCCAAATCAAAATTGATAACGTGATACAGAGAGATAATTAAATAGCCCCATAGCAGGGGTAACAGAGTTACTTGAAGGAGCATAATTGGGGCCGGTGTTGCACATAAAGGAATACCGTGTGACCAGAACACACTACTGTCAATACTTAACATTAGCATTGCAAATTTGCAATTGTAATCTCAATGTTGTTAATGTCTCATTAACTACAATATTATAGTAATAAGACATGAACTATAATCAAAGATCTCAATTTAAAGCCCCAAAGTCAAAGAATCAGAATTATCCTAAGAAACTAGGCAATTTCAATTATGTCTTCTTCAATGAAAATGTGATCATAATTTTCGGACTAAAAAATAATCATAATGTAAGGATCAAATTAAATTTATTGAAAAAAATTTATTGACTTAAATTAAATTCAAATTCAAAAACTCAAATCGATTAGAAATAATATCAAAATAGAATATATAAAGAGACTCTACTATCATTATATATTTTATGTTGATACTATTTTTATTTGATGTACAACTTTGATGTAACCCCACCACATGACACTGTTTAAAGAATCCATCCGAAACTGAACAGTTTCCGCCAGCAGAAATTAATAAACACGTATACATGAATACAAATTGAAAAAAGAAAAGAGAGAAAAAGGTGCATGTTTTCCCATTCTTCAACACCTCCCTCCCTATTCGAAGACGAACACAACCATTATATAAGCCTTCGTTTCAGACAACTTTTTCTGCACTCCTCGTCCTTTTCCTCCCTTCAACAAAACACAGGGGAAGGGAAAGTAGTAGTAGTAGTAAGGAACGAAAAACCAAACATGAGTTTCTTGTTACCATTACCAACCCTCTTGTTGTGTCTCTTTGTTGTGTTAATTTATTCCCTCCAAACAAAGGCTGAGGAATTTGATTTCGATGAGTCCTTGTTCAATGCAAAAAACGCTTCCAGTGGCAGAAAACTTGCAGGAAGATGCAACTTGTTCCGTGGGAAATGGGTTTATGATCCTTCATACCCTCTCTATAACCCTTCTACATGTCCCTTCATAGATCCACAATTCAACTGCCAAAAGTACGGCAGACCTGACAAACAGTATCAGAAATATAGATGGCAACCCTTCTCTTGTCCTTTACCTAGGTAACCTTCACTTTCACACTTCCCTTCTTCTTAAGCTTCAATTTTCATGTCTTGTGTTGTGGCTAAAGTGTGTACCTACCAACAGGTTCAACGCATTTGATTTCCTGGCTAAGTATAGGGGCAAGAAGATTATGTTTGTCGGTGACTCCTTGAGCTTGAACCAGTTCAACTCTCTGGCTTGTATGATTCACTCTTGGGTGCCTAACACTAGAACCAGTTTCATAAAGCAAGATGCTCTCTCCAAAATCACATTTGAGGTTGGTTTTCTAATTCTTCCTATTATTGTTCTTTTTGTTAAATTATTTAATTGGTCCTATAGTTTCTCCTTTTTTAAATTTTAGTTCTTAAGAAGAGAAAAATGTAAGTTTTAATCTATACAAATATGTTAAGAATTTAGATTTTGTCCACGTTGTTAACGGAGTTAATGGCATGGCTCAAGACAGTTGTTAACATCAATTTATTTTTGTAGTGTCAAACTGTGACACATATCTGGCTTTTTTAAAACTGTCAGAAAATGAGGACATGAAATTTTCTTTAACCGTTTTTTACTGTCTTTTGTAGTGGTCATAATAACAACACTTATCAGCCACATCAATATTAATGGTTGTGACTATAAGTTACAATTTTCTTATACTAAGAACTAAAATTGAAAAAATAAGAATAACTATTAAAATCAAGTGAATTATGTAAACTATTTTTTCAGTCATGTGTTGTTTTATTTTTCTTGTTTCCATCTTTTGCGTTGAATTGTTGTGGTGGGAATGATGATTGCTTGTTTGGTGTGGTGTTGTGTCCTTGCAAGAAGTGTCGTTTTCTCACTCCAAAGTTGAAAAATGTTAAATATTTTTTACCTTATTTGAGTTTTGAACTTTAATTCAGCTATTCATGAGTCCGATTGACTATGTGTGAGCCGGCGTGGAGATAGTATATCAGTACAAGAGTGAGTTGTGATATTTTAACACCTTAATTATTCAAAGGCATCGTTAATAACTCTTATTTTACTCTTTCTATTCTATTATTTATTATAAATATATTTTTCTCTCTCTCACTAGGTATCTACTAGCATCTAGATATCAAAATATAGTTTTTGTGAGTATATTTTTTAGCACCGAAATTAAGTTTGGGACGTGATTGGTGGGGGGGCTTCCCCTTTTGCGGGGACACCTTTGGTTGTTAATTTGAAGGATAATAAATGTTTCCCTTAATTGATATAATTATACTTTACTTGCACAGTTGCTCTTTCTACCAATTTTGAACGTGCACATAAATTTCCTTAGCTAGATCGAAACATAGAGTAATTTTTTTAAACGAAATGTTTTTTTCCCATTAATTTGGTAGTTAAAAAAATCTTTGTTTCAGAAAAGGGGGAAGTATAGTTGATATTATTTTCTGTAAGAAAAATAGTTAAATTATTATTATTTATTACCTCACAAGTGATGTTTCGGTTGCAACATTTTTGTTACCGTGGAAAGGAGAAACCTTCTTATCGTGAAATTTATCAACTATGCTAAAACTACAGTAATTTCTATTATTACTGTGCTTTTCTAAAAGGAGATTGTTAATTAATAGTAGTATCTTAAAGATACTGTAATTAAAAGTAAAAAGTGTATACAAAAAGGCTTAGTGTCACCAATTCACTGTTTTTTAATAAATTCTTTTGTATCCGTTTTGTTTATTGTTCTTTGCATAGAAACCCCTCAAAACTTTTGTCGAGTTTGTGCTCCAAATTGTCAACACGTTCTTGCTTTGTATAGAAACTTTGTAAAACAAATGTCTTAATTATCAATGATGAAAGTTGGACATCTAGTTTTCCCTCCAAATCTTTGCTGTGTCTAGTAATTAACACCAAGTCATCAATCTCGGCTCAGTATTCCGTAGAATCCCAACATCCATCATTATTTATAACTAAATTTTTAACAGAACGTTACTCATCCAACCCATTTTTGTTTGCACAATCCATTCCCGCAGCTGCAATGATTAAAATTTGATGTTTTCCTCTTTACCTTTTCTCATTCAAGATAATTCTATTGATTACCTGCTTTACTGTGTTTGCCAACCACATTCAAGCTCCAATCATGCTATTTACACAACATTACGGGTATAATCATTCATAACTGCATATGGGTAATGGGTTCATTGTGCTCAATGGAAAAGGGATTTTTTTTTTTTAAGTGGGCCATATGTATTTTATATAGATGTACATGTACAATTTGTACAAAATTGTGACAGCAACAGTAGTTCTAGGTTTGTAGATATAATTTGTAATTATGTCCTTAATCACTTCCAAATTGGACCACTTGACACTAGTGGCTTCATTCATACGCTGTCCTCTGCTTACACGACTTTTTCCTTTGTAAATTCGGTAAGCTGCAAAAGTATAAAAAAAATGGGCCACTTTGTCATAAGGATATATTTTCTTTTTCTTCTAGTTTTTTTTTATTCCACGGTCCTTTTAGTTTGTTTGTTTTTTTTTTTTAATATTTTGAACCTAGAGGTAAGAAAAGACACCAGTTGATAATTTGGTAGGGAAGTTTCTTAGAAGTAAACTTTGGTAGAGGTACCAAAATACGGTTATTATGGAAAAATTATTCACATATATCTGGATAAATTCTTATAATTATAATTATTTTATTTTATCAGGACTATGGCCTTCAATTATTTCTATACCGCACAGCATACTTGGTAGATCTTGACCTTGAGAACGTCGGAACCGTTCTGAAGATTGACTCTATAAAGAGTGGTGACGCTTGGAGAGGCATGGACGTGCTAGTTTTCAACACGTGGCACTGGTGGACCCACACCGGGAGTTCACAGCCGTAGGATCAATCTTTCACATCATTATTATGTCATAATCAAATTCCGTTAATCAGGGGTGAGCAATTTACTGATTACTATTTTGTGTTCGTGAAAATTTCCTTTCAGGTGGGACTATATTCAAGAGGGTAACAAGTTGCACAAAGACATGAACCGTTTGATTTTATTCTACAAAGGTTTGACAACTTGGGCTAGATGGGTTAACATCAACGTGAATCCAGCTCAAACCAAAGTCTTCTTTTTAGGAATTTCCCCTGTGCATTATGAGTAAGTTATTATTTATACTCCAATCTAGTTTATTAGTCTAGGTACTAAGCTGTGTTCATATTATAGAGATATTATTAGATAGTCTGGTATAATCACTTGTCTATAGTTTTGGTCAATATATGTGACATGTATTTATTTTTTTTAAGTTATGAAAAAAAATTAATAACATTTAATTATGTCACAGAGATTAATTAGAATCATGATAATACTGGACAATCTAATAATTTATAATTATATTATATGAGAATTTAAGTAGTATTGGTTTTTATTAATTAATTGTGCATGGTGGTGATGTGTGTGATGTGGTAATTAGGGGGAAAGATTGGAATCAACCAGCAAAATCTTGTATGAGTGAGACAGAACCATTCTTTGGATTGAAGTACCCTGCAGGGACACCAATGGCATTGGTAATAGTGAACAAGGTTTTGAGTAGGATAAAGAAGCCAGTGCAATTCCTAGATGTGACTACACTCTCACAGTACAGGAAAGATGCACATCCTGAAGGCTACAGTGGGGTTATGCCAACTGATTGCAGTCATTGGTGTCTTCCAGGACTGCCAGATACATGGAATGTGCTTCTGCATGCGGCTCTATTTGACTAAAGGAAAGGAAGCAGCTGGCTAGTGACTTGCAAACTTTGTTTATTAGAGGAAAACCAATTGTTTTCTAATGTAGGAAATATTTAATTTGGCATTTGGCTTCTAAGAATTGGACAATAAAAGGGTTTGATTCTCCAAATTGTAAATTTTCATATTATTTTGGCATAAACATGCCTTGATTGTACCAAATAGCTCCCCTTTGGAATATTGAAAAGCATTTGCACTGATGTTTCCTTTGGAATAACTTGCTGCTGGATCGTTGTGAATCAGGTGCTTGATGAAATTCCTTTTTTCTCAAGCTTAAGAATGAAAAAGCCATCAGAGTATCTGATCCCACTTTGCTAACTAAACCAATGTTAAGCATCATCAGTCCGGATTAAATTACTAGAAGGAGAGGGAGCAAATAAGGCTTCCAAGTTAAGATGAAATTAGCTGTCCTATCTTTGAAGAAAACTTTCAAATTTTTTTCCGTACTTTCTATTTCAACTATTTAAAGAAAGTTGTTACTTTCTTCTAGACAAGAAGGGAAAGTGTTTTAGTTTGTCGTCACGATTTTGAGATCTAAATAAATCAAATGATTTTTTTTTTTTTCTTTCAAAAGAAACAGAAGAGAATAAGGAACAAAGAGATTGACATACCAATTATGTTGACACTCCAACTTCTAAAATTCCAATAAAACCTCCACCAAATATATTAATATAAGCAAATTAAGAGAAACGGTATAATTGGAGGGTCAAATCATACCCAAAAGAAAAGACAAAGGAAACCTATAAAAAGGAAGCCCTTGTCTGTACTTAAGGAGTTCCTAATCAACAAAAGATGATAGAAAATTCCACCAAGTATACCCCTAAAGACTGCGTACCATAAGAAGCAAGCTTGTAAGCACGAGCATTGTCTTCTCGGTATATGTGAGTGATCCTGAAATTAAAGTTGTTAGTTAGCTTTTTTACAATTCATCTTTCACCCAACGAGTATAAAACCAATGCACTGTTAAGAAAAACAAGCATAGAATCAGTTTTCAACCGAAAGTGACTCTTAAGTAGACAAATTCTTCAATGGCTAAAATGGCTGCCATAATTTCCACTGAAAACGCTGAATTGACACCAACATTGTAACTTCAATGGAAGCAAAAATAAGTCTTTTTGATAAAAAGAAATGGATAAAATAAAAATATATAATATATAGCATGGTAGGTAGTGCAAATATTTTTTATACTGTTATTTAATTACTGAATTTCATAATTTATATATAAAAAACTATTTTAAATTTTATAATAATCATTTTAAAAATCATATATATTTTTTATTGATTGATAGTATAAACTTCGACGACAACAGATATACATGTTAAACGCACAAAATAAACTTGTGGATGTGGTGCATGGTTGCACTATTATGTGCGTAAATAATATAAATTATTATCTATTGTAAATTTTGTTGAATATATAATGATTTCTGTTTAGTTGTGAAAGTGAAAGTAGTAATTAACCTGATCTTAGATTTGTATCTAAAAGGGCATGCAATTGTACGTGATTGGGCTGTATAATCGTCATCTTCTTCTGATGGGCTTATAAGTATCAATCCATTCCACAAAAGAAGCCCAGTAGTAACTAAACAAACACTAATATGCTCAACAAGACGGTGAAGAATCAAGATATATATGCTCAGCAAATGATTAGAAGCACGTTGGAGCCAATAGCCATGTGTCTTGCTTGCACTGTTTTGTCCTTGAAACTTGCCATGTGTCTCAAACATGGAACCCCCCAACCCAACCCCTTATTTATCCAATCATCGTAATCTAATATACTTATCTACGTACTTCTGTTCACGCCTGGTGAGTCACGTAAATTAGTTCTAGGTACCATCACACGTTGCACTTCTCACTACTCCTTTTACCACATGTCCTCCCTCATGCAAACCCCACCTCTTCCAAACCGCCAACGTTAACCCTTCCCTTTTCCTTTTTAATCACACTTCCATTCCCATGCACACCCCACACACATCGAATCCTACATCGTACTAAAAGACATTGCTCTTGTTCTTTCAAAGTTAGCAAACACAAGTACACAACACAACACCAACATATGGCGTCTGAACAATTGGCTCGCAGAGAAAACACCACCACCGAGAGAGAGATTCACGTTGAGAAACACAGGGTTCCCAAGATGGCCACCCACTTCGAGCACCTTGCAGAGCAAGCTAAAGAATCTGACATCACCGCTGGGAAGGATACTCCGCAGGGTAGCATAGAAGCCTTGCAAGCTGGAGAGAGGGTCAAAGAGCATGCAGGAAAAGCCATGGGAGATATTGGTGGACGTGGGAAAGCCAGTGAGACTCACGAGTTGGGTGCACACTTTGAATCCCTCGCTGACAAAGTAACTGACCATGCAGCAGCCAATGTAGTTGGAAACAAAGAGAGTCAAAGAGAAGCTCGTGGCGGTGTTCGTGATGTTGGGAAGTTCGAAATGAAAACTGAAGGGGGAGAAAAAGGAAACAAGGATAGACCAGAACTGAAAACACGAACCAGAGAGGTTATAGGAAGAACGGAGAAAGAAAGAGGAAGAGAAAGTGGAGGGCAAGTAGTGGCAGAGAAAGGAAGAGAAACAGAAGCAGAAAGGGGAAGGGATGGTGCTGAAAATGAAGGTGCAAGAACAACCGCTGTTATAACTTGCACGTTGGAAAAAGGTGGTGGTACTCAGAAACCAATAAGAGAAGAAAAGAGAGAGAGTGAAAGTGAAAGATCAACGTGGGAACAGATTTCCAACTACAGTGATCAAGCCACACAAGGTGTGAAGGAAAAGTACGAGAAAGCAAAGCAAGCAGCAAGCGAGACACTGAACACCACAACACAAACTGCACAAGAAAAAAGCGCACAGGCAAAGAATCTTGCAGCACAAGCAAAGGACGCAACGTTAGAGAAGGGTCAGCAAGGCTATGGTGCGACAAAGGACACCATTTCAAGTGCAGCAAAAACCGCTTCGGAGAAAGCTGCGCCGGTGGCAGAGAAGGCCAAAGACTACACTCTTCAGGCTGCGGAGAAGGCCAAGAGTGCGGGTTGCACGACGGCGGGTTACGTCGGAGAGAAAGCGGTGCAGGCCAAGGATGTCACCGTGGAGAGTGGGAAGAGTGCGGCTGGGTATGCTGCCAAGGTGGCTGCGGATTTGAAGGACAAGGCCGCCGCGGTGGGGTGGGCCGCGGCCCATTTTTCGGCGGAAAAGACGGTGGAGGGGACCAAGGCCGCAGCCCATGTTGTAGAGGGAGCGGCCGGGTATGCCGGACATAAGGCCGCGGAGCTTGCTTCGATGTCGGCCGGTGCTGTTAAAGGGCTGGCTGCTTCTGCTGGTGAGACTGCTAAGGAATACACCGCAAAGAAGAAAGAGGAGGCGCAGCGGGAATTGGAGGTCAAAAAAGCATCTCAACCTCAGGTTCCATATAATATAGTCACTCTATGCTTGTCATTTTGTTCTCTTGTCCTTATATACCATCTAATATACTATACAATATATCTATGCTTATTAGAGTAATCAGCTTCTATATCATATCAGAATTTGGGCTTAGATTTTGTAAGTCTAGAAATTAGCTTATGGCGACAGGATGTTCCTTCAATTATATACTAAAAGCCATTAACTGATATAATCATGAACAAAATACAAATTATTTGTGGATTACCATCACATCCGTTTAAAGTAATCATCACTTTGCTAATAATTGATCTTTATTTCTTTCCTAATAATTAATCTTTGTTTGAGACGAGAACAGTGAAATCTTCTTTTTTTTAATTATGTTCTTCTCACCACAAAGCTTGAATCGAATAAAAAACTTTACTAAAGGGGACTGGGATCAAGTCCAGTAGTTGGTTGAAGAAAATATAAATGCAGTTCTATAAATGTTATTTTGTGTTATTTTCTAATTCGAACCAGAATTTCATGCATGATTAAAAAGTCAACATTTTGATGAGCTAACAACAACAATTCTGGCCATATTACTAGTCATCGTGGTATCTCTAAGAGAGAACATTAAATAGCAAACTAACTACTTTTCACAACTCATGAATGTCACTATAGAACCATGCTTAATTGATTTAGTAGATAGCTGTGTAATTTTGGAAATATAACTGTTAAGAAAAATATGGTTCAATGTTGTTGACGACTATTATTATGTAATACTAAAAATTGACACTTTGATTTAGGAAGCCGAAGAGAGGCCATCAGAAGGAATTGGCGAAACTGTGAGCCAGTATGCACAAAAACCAAAGCCAAGTGGAGGAAACTCTCAGCAGGAGGGAACCGGAAGCAGCGTGTATGCAGCAATAGGCGAAACAGTAAGCAGTGTCGGTGAGAAGGTAAAGAAACCGTTTAAAAACATAATGGGAGGAGAAGGAAAAAAGGAAGAAACTGGGAATAACCAAAGTGAAGGAGAAGGAGGGCAAGAACAGGGAAAGAGTGCAATTGGTCAAACTTTGACCAGTATTGGTGAGAAGCTGGGTGATGCAAAACAGAGAGAGGAGCTGTTAGACAACGTCACTAGCAACATCACCGAGGGAGGAGGCGAGGTGTTGGGAGCAGTAGGTGAAACCGTTGCTGAGATTGGACAGAACATGATGAAGCCAGCGGAGATAGTTCAGGAACGTGCTCACGTGCGACAAGAGGGTGGGGTCTTGGATGCCATTGGTGAAACCATTGCTGAGATTGCTGAAACGACTCGAGTCATGGTTGCTGGAGAGGACGAGAGAGTGCTGAGGCAGAGCGTGGTGCCGGAGACTCGCTTAACTGGTCGTGCAAAACATGAAGAAGGGTCGCACGGTGCTTGAGTCTCTAAGTGAACGCTGTGTTTTTAAGGTTTAGTTCTGTCAATGTCATGTTTAGTCTGTGTCAAGTTTGATGTTTCGGGGTTTGTTGATTTTGTTCTATGGAATTGTAACCAATAAGAATCTCCTTTTTTGAGATTATGGAAAATAGTAAAATCGTGTTTATGCATATGATATTTTTGATGCACTGTATGATCGCTATAATATTATCTATTGAGTTATGTTAACTTAAATTCTCAAAATTTAATCATTAATTTTAAACTAATATTTCGATGCACTGTTAATTAAACTTAATTCCATTTGATCTAGCTTTGTCCTTCTTGTTTGTTGTTGTTGTTGATGTGCACGAATAATAGCCGTCAACGGGAAAATGAAACTTGCACCTACTTTTTAATATTAAAATCTGGTTGGATGGAAATTAACGTGAGTATCTGTCAATCGTGTCTAAAAAACTTGGTAATCGTACGGTCATGGTGTAGCATTAAATTGATGTGCAACTAATACTTTATAGTATGTATAATGAATTTTCATGGTTACCATTAATTAAAAGTTAATTTATTTTAAATAGAGAGCATTTTTATGAACTGGATATAAACAGAGAGAAGAAAATAAAGGACACAAGGAAGGAATTCAGAGTAATGCACTATAGGATTTCATTTTACAAGCTAATAATATCAATGAACAAGAGTAATTATTAATTGATAACCTGTTCAATCCAAACAGAGAAGTAATGAATACTTGCCTTGCAATACATTTTCTGAGCCTTTTCAAGAGTCCCAAATGGGGCCAAAGGCAGGGATGTTAGCCCTCTTGCATGCTCTAAGCACATCTCTACTGCCTTCAGGGTTGCTAGTGACAATAACCACTTCAACATTCCACTTAATGGCAGCATTCACACTCATCTCAGCCACATTGGGACGACCAGAAATTGCTGTGTCATGCACTATCACCTTATCTTTTGAATATTTGTTCATCAACTCTATTATCTCCCTTCCAAAGTTCAATTCAATGTCCTTAGCCACCCATATTAAGCACACATCAGCCTTACTAGGCTGCAAAAGAAATGACAAGAACACACAAATCCCTGACCCTGTGGCAACCAACAACACCCTCTGATACAAGTTCACTAGGTAAGGCAATCCAGCAAAATGCATGGTGCGAACCCAAAGATGCTTTGGTGGGGTACTAACCAAGGACTTGGTGAAGTCACCAACTGCACCAGCTAGCATCATGTGCTCTTTCTTCCCATCAGATATGATCCCAAAGGCATGCCATTCTGACAAGGGTGAAGGACTTATTCTACCTAGTAAACCTGCTTCAACACCTCCTTCAAACTTGATGATCGAGGCGTGGCTCGAAGGAGATGATACACTAACTTGCACCTTTCTAACACTCAGCCAAGGAATGATAATGAGAATTGTGATGACCAAAGTGAACCAACACTCTTGCTTCTTGACCACCTTAGACATGGTCAAGTCATAGGTGTGTGAGTAAGGTTCATAGCTTATGGAGAGAAGAATGAATAGCCAGAGAAGGATGAGAGCCATCCACCCGGCGAAACGGTGGATTCTCTCAAAAACATTGTGATGAAGGTGGCGGATAAGAGGGAAAGCTGCAAGGGAAGAGAGTAGAATGAGGGAGAGGATGGTGATTGAAACTCCAATTATCTCTGGGGAAGTTTTGTCTTTGTTTTTCAATGTAAGAACTAGGGAATAAACAAGCCAGGCTATAGAAGAAACACCACAACCACTATGGATTCCTCCAACACTTTGAAGGAACGAAGTGGTGGCAGTTTTGCTTCTAAGAGAGACACAAGGCCTTCCAAGAGTCTTCACAGTCAACCAGAAAATAACTCTCAAAGCTGCCTCACTTCTACATAGTGTTAGAGCTAGAATGTTCCCAATAGAGAACAATGCAGCTCTTGTCTTGGCATAAGGGAAACACCCTGCTGCTGAAAGAGCCAATGCCACCACATTCAAGGCCATGCAAACCAGAAATAGCTCTTTGTAGAATGTGAACCCTTGATCAAGAAAAATTATGGAGAGCCTTGACCTCCTTGGTGGATCACTTTTGGGAAGTAGCTTTTGCACCTTAACCCCATTAGCTTTATCCGGTTTTTCTATATCTTGAACTTCAGCTATGAACTCTACCTCAACATCACTTGCATCAATGTCAATGTCACAGAAGTGGCTGCTGGCACGGCTCCGAGTTGGACTAATGGTATGAGGCTGAGGAAGAACTTTGAATGAGCTGTTTTGAGTCCATGGAAGCCATAGCCAAGTTCCAATCCGTTCCTGCTTTGGTGGGGACCCAATTGCAAAGGGGTTGCTTCTATTTGGATTGATTTCAAATGCAACCCCACGACAACTGGAAAACCTGGCTATCTTTATCTCTGTGTTTTCCCTTTCTTCCATGTTGAATGATAAACTATTGGGTTGAATATAACAATGATAGATAGATAATCTCATAATACAGTGCAGCTATAGATGGTGGAATTCCTTAAGGTTGCATATTAGCTCCTTAGACATGGAAGGCTTATAATGTATATATTGGCAACGAGGGTATATATGAATGATTCAAATGCTAATGTACTAGTGAAATCATTTATTATGGGTATATCATATATGTCAGTTATTCATACTATAATATAGAGTGTAACGTAGAGTTAAAAGACTTTTGAAAATGGAAAATGTTGTCATGAACCAACCGTAATCTCAAAAGTCCACCTTATCTTAATTATTCATACCATGGCATTTAACTATATTATCCTAAGGTCAATGGTTAACGAAATCGATATGATGATAGTAATTCTTATTATAGCAAGGAGTGTGTGATTAGGACTTAATAGTCATTTATAGTATAGCTAGTAATCATTTCGAAATAAGCGTGCACCAGTTTTAAGTTGATCTGGTATCAAGAAAAGCAATAAAAAAAATGAACCAAACGGATCATGCTCCTATAATTATGAGTAGCAGTTTGATTAATTTTAACATTTCTTATGCAGATTAATTTCGTTATGTTAATTTTATTATCACTCCTTGTTCAAACATGATAAGCTCTTCCCTTGTACCTGCCAAGATATAATATTTAATTATTTTGATAGAATAAACAACAAAGGCTCAAGGACTGCACGTTCGAATGTGGCAGAGCAAAAATCACGTATAATCCTATTATATACCCACCAAATCTTTGTGATGTTGCTGGTGAAGTCTTATTGTGAACGTAGCATTATTGTTGGCCATCACCATAAGAGAAATGCTCGTAGTTTACATTCTATATACTGATTCATACCGAGTCTATCATTTTTCTCT
Source organism: Glycine tomentella (assembly GCA_007407185.1). Lineage (NCBI taxonomy): Eukaryota > Viridiplantae > Streptophyta > Magnoliopsida > Fabales > Fabaceae > Glycine > Glycine tomentella. Next base: position 1,921,115 of record PYAF01002678.1, on the reverse strand, counting down.
CGACAAATAAAACAAACAAGTGGATCTAATATAGAAACAATGATATCAGCCACAAGCATAAGTTTGAAAAAAATGACAATATTTTTTCCCTGTTTTTCTTTTAAATGCGAGTTTCTCCTCTTGTACGTAGTATTCTTAATTTGCAATCATAATTTCTAGCGTGTTGAATATTAGTTACAGCACAACTTCGTGAAACGTGGGAGATGCCACTTTGACTTATATTTTGGTAAACATGAAAAAGAAAATCATCATAGCAAACGAGAAAGAAGAAATAGGTCGTAGTTACAAAGATCGAGGTGAGACAAAATTTTTAGTAAAATACCATAAGTTCAAGTTATAATATGGCCGGACACCCTAAAAAAAGAAGGTTATGATATGGGGACATAGAACCCATCTTAATGTGAAGCAGATAAAATCATCGCTTTAGATTTATAAAAAAAATACTACTTATTTATTAATAGTATTTTAAAGAAATTAAAAAATGTTATTTATTTAATAAATAATGCAATTAACTTATTTATAATTAAATATTTTCTTAATAAAATATTTTTTCTTTCCATTAATAATATTAATTATTGATTTTCATGTCTTCATCTGTAACATAACTACATGATTCCCTTTGTGTTTTAGGTAAGAAACTTGTATATATCTTGCTATTTATAATTGATGAAAAAAGTAGTGAGTTACAAGAATCAAAATTGCCCTTTACAGTGATATATATTAAGGAAAAGAATCTGAAAAAATTGTCCGTTTGTCTAAATTATAAGCTTGTCTTTAACTAACCTAACTAGGCGTGGCCCGTGTATTGCACGATTTAAAAAAAGAAGAGAAAGTAAAAGAAAAAAGAAATGAAAAAAAAAAGTGTAAGACTTTTTATTCATACTTGATTATCAATAATCTTTCTGTTCAAGTGTAAAATCCTACAATCCGCGTTTGCTCAATCTCATTTTAAACTGAGAATTCTTACTCATACTTAACTCTCCTAATTATTTTGGATAATTTTCTATTCAGATTAGTTTTCCATGTTTGACAAAGAGAGGATATTTCTTGCCTGGAACCGACAAAATATTTAAGGTTGGAAATGTGTGTTGAACTGTTTATGATGTTTCAGACTTCAGAGGTGTGAAAGCAAGAGAAGGAAGAAGAACCTAGAATGGTGGTGTGATAATCATGAGAGAACACATGAATTTCAAGGGGGTTTAGGGTTATGCAATGTAATGATAGCGACATGATAACTGTGGGAGAAAATAGGAAAATGCCATGGGTTTATTCACTTTATCGAACTTTCATTATCATAATATAGATAGCTAGAGAGCAATGCAGCGACGGGATTGAGAATCTCACAGACATCAACTTTGTAATCTCCTTCTGATATTGTTGTTGATTTAATTATGTATATACGTAACCAAGTCTGAACATTTCATTAAGTAATGATCAATGAAATATATGTGTGTATATATTTTAGGTCCCTCCCCAAAAAAGCAACACATTCCTAATCATTATGGCATCTCTATCTGCCCAAATAATTACTAAACTAAAGAAAAATAAATTGAGCAAGCAAAGATGGAATTTGGTTCCAATTGTGAGTGCCTTACGCAGTGAGGTTAGGAGGCCATGTTTGATGCCCTCTGGCCCCTTTCCCTTTCACCCTACCCATCAATGATCTTCATCAATAATTCTTCTCATCAATGAAAATAAGTCCACTTTATTCCAAGAATGTGACTGCCTTAAAATGAAGAGATATGCATCAGAAATTCAGAATAAAGTATACCCTTGGTAGAACATAAGTATTTCCTACATTGGTAATCATAGTTAAAGTCATATAGGACCAGATAAAATTATTTGTCCAAACATTTAACGCAATTATATACTAACTTAAACTTAATAAGCTAGTTGTATCAGTACTTAATACAACACTTTCAAAAAAAAAAGTATTCAATACAGCATAAATTATTGACTAGAAAACCAATGATTAAAAATTGTGATAAATCAAATACAAACATAACAAAATTTAAAGTTAATTACAGTCCTGATTGTTGATTTTTTTAATTAATAGTTAGTATTGCACTTTATTCTTTAAAGTGCACTTCCTTATTTTAGAGAGTCAAATCCCATTTTAATCCTCCACTTTTTTTTTTTTATTAGAGGTAGCAAATATTGGAGAGTAATCCTTTTCAACATACTGTCAAACAGAGTCATGAGTTAAATCCTAATTAAATATTTAAAGAATTCATCTATCTATTAATCTTGTTAGGCTTTATTGCTTAACACATGCAATGTCTAATTTCATAACTACAATCGTTTGTGATTTTTCAACACATTATTTTCCGGTTATTGTATAATACGCAATTTTTTTTTTCTACCGATATACAAGGGCAAAAAGAAAATATTTATCTACCAATTTATGTAGTAGTGAGTACCGAAACAACATTTTTACTCGTGTATGTTAAATGCAATCGGTTAGTAAAAAGCTTCCCAAACCATGTAAATTCTTCCGTAACTGATGTATTGTATGTTTGTGTTCAACTTGATCTTATAATTTATTTTTTTGTTTAATTAAGCCCTCTAACTTTTTTTTAGGTTTAATTAGATCCTTTAATTTTAAAGTAATTTAATTAGATTTTACCATCAAATCGACTAACTAGAATCTACAGGATCGTTGACGTGTTGTTCCCTTTTTTTCTCGTTTCCTTTTTTACCCATAGACACGGATTTAATGTCGTTAATGGAAATTCTCATTAAGGATCCATTTTAACTTATTTTAATTTTTTATAGGCACCTATTTTAAAAATTAAAGAATCTAATTGGACTAGAAGAAAACTAAAAGCACAAATGAAACCCAAAAAACAAACTAGAGGAAAAAAATTAATTTAACCCAATTTATAAAGGGGAGAATAAAGTTTCAGATGAGGTAGACCTTTCAAATAATCTGAATGTAAAATTCTTGAAGGCTGAAATTGATTTAGAATTTATTAAATAATAGTACTTTAAAGTTGAGTGTGAATTACATAAAATAAAATAAAAAAGTGTGATACTTATATCCAAAAAATCCTCAGTCCAAAAGGAACCAAAACAGGGTCCTTCTTTTTTGGCGTCTCAAGCACATCATAGTTGATAATGACGACCTTGACGACGGATGAAAAAGAAAAGAAAAAAACATGCCAATCTTTCAAATCATTGATTAATCCTTCATTGTGCTTCTGTCTATATTCTACATTTTATTTTATCTTCCATTAACAAATATGTTGCTTTCAGTGCATACATCAGTGATCAAAATGAGCCAAAACAATAATTTCTCCAAGTTCATCATTGTACCTACTGGAAGAAAGACACTCCCTACCTGTACAGGCTGTACTGATGTACTAAAATGTTAAAAAGAAATCATAGTACGCAAGAATATTACCTTTATTATTGGTAGAGTTATAGGTATATGCACAAGAAAGAAAGAAAAAATACACTATGAAGTATGAACTATTATTAATTTTGCAAGAAAACAGAGGCAATAACAAGTTGAAATTCTCAGTCTCACCAAGGAGAAATAAAATGAAAAGTAATCAATCAAAAGCACTCTCAGGACTAGAACTTAGTGACGGAATTGGTGAAAACAGAAGGTAGCTAACAAGGGATCTGAGAGGTGCACCACTCCATAACATGCAGTGGAGCCTTCACCAACTCCAACGCACACTCCACTATTACTGTTATGCACAAGCAGCAAGGGCATATGCATGTCAACAACAACCTGCGAAAATTACGAACCAAAGACAAAATTTTAACCTTTTTGATATTTTCACTCAATCAGACCAAAACCCATGTTTCAGAACTGGAAATCACAACATCCCCAACAAACAAAATTGAAATCAAATTACATGGTACTAATTAATTTTGCATATTGAAGAAGAAAATTGACGACAGTGAAAAAGGGTGTGTTGTTTGTTCTTACCCAATGATCCAGACGACGAGGCCAACGATTGAGACGAGGAGGGCGAGAAAGGCGAAGGGGAGACCCAAGAGAAAACCCAGGGGTCTGCAATCACCATCTGAGTTGCACATATTTTGTGTGTGTTTTCTTTCTTTTCTGTCTGAGAAGAAGAAGAAGAAGAAGAAGAAGGTGAAAGCCCTTGTTGTGTTACTAAGATTCTAAGAAGGCAAGAGAAACGCGTTTGGTGGCTTAAAGGAAAAGCAAAGTAGGATACTAGGCTTGGAGTTTAGACGATTGATTTACCAGGAACAGCAAGTTTTCCAGGAAAGGGAACATATATATTTTCCCGGAATCTTTTATTATATATCTTTTATAAATTTTACATTTTCAAACTATTTTAATAAGATAATTTTTACTTGCTTTCAACTAATAGTTAATTTTTGAGTTTCTGATTAATACCTTAATATATATAGTTTTAAAATTTTTTATTTTTTGAAATAGATAATAATATTTAAACACTTAATATATCACACAAATGAATATTACCGTAATATAAACAGTTCTGGACCATTCAGGAAAAAAAAAGAAAAGAAAAAACTGTTCTGGTCACTGCAAAACTTGACTTTGCAATAAGAAGTCGTATCTCTCGAAATTAAATTAAATAGGACAAAAGTTTATTATTAAAATTATTACTTTCAATAAAATAATTTTGATAATATAATTATATTTTAATATAGTAATCATAAGTGCATATTATAATAAATTCGAATTATCTTTTAAATCATGTGAATCTTAAATACATTTCCTTTTCATTTTGTAATACATATTATGAGTTTTTGTATAAACCAAATCAAACTATTATGTTAGTTTTTCTTATTAATTACTTATCCAATTAATGAATATCTCTTACTTCTTAAAATTATTTTTATTTAATGCTCAATTTTTTTATTCAATATTAAGTATAATATTATTCTCATTAAGAAAATATTTCATCATAATTTTTTACTAAATTATATTCACACTTCATGTGTTTTCTTCAAATTTCACATGATATTCTCCATTTTTACATCTTACAAAAAAAAATTTAATTGTTCAACTCACATTACACTTAGACTCCCTTCATCTTAAATAAAGTTTAATAATTAACAGAAATTAGGCACATACTGTTCACGTGACTTTTAATAAAATTTTATGTCTAAAATACATTCATCTTCTTCCTCTCAATCTGAAAATATTTTAAGATTTTTTTTTGTTTTATTTATTGTAATTGGACGTGAACCCAACTTTTTGTTGGATGTGAACTCACCTTATTAATACGCAATATTAACACCTTCCTTTTTCTTCTTCAATTTTTTAGTTGCATACATGTCATCCTCATAGAATTATCCATTAACATTCTCAAGTTCATTCATACATTTATTCACATTTTCACTCATAGGTTTATTTACATTTTTTTATCACAAGTAGGTTCCAAAACTCATCCTTTGTTCTACTAACATATATATAAATATAAATTGAATTTTAATTCTCAGCAAACATTTTCAGGACATCATGATCAGGTCTAAGGGAAAGAATTTTACCACTAGTAGTAGAACTAAACTACAAAATAAAAGGGTGACATAGTGGTAAGTCCAAGTCATTAGCAATATTGTTCACAAAGTCTCATTCAGGACCTATGTATTTCAGTTCATCTATTGTGTTCCTGTGGATCCAAACATCAACACTATTTTAATTAACAATAATAAACAAATGATTTTCAATTAATCTATTGTGTTTCATGTGGTCCCAAACATTGACATTATTTTAATCAAAAATAATAATTAAATGATTTTAGAATCATAAGTGGTCTCAAATTGGTCTCCATTGAAACCCCATTCAAAAATAGACAACAATAAACAATCAAAGTTAAATAAATAATCTTAAAAAGTAACATATATACAAGGTCTCGTGGTCACAAGCAGAATCCTAGCGTGAACAGAAATCATGAAACAGGAAGAAAAATAGAGGTGTTTGTGAACATTGAAGAGGAAGATAAACGAAGACGCTTGTGAACATCGCGAATTGAAAGATGAATAATGAAGAACTCGCAAACTGGAAAAAGAACGATGAAGAACTTGCGAACGGTGAAGATGAATGGAACAGTGAAAAACTCATGAACAGTGAAGAGGAATGAAACGTGAACATTGTGAGAGAAGGAGGAACTCGCACTCCCTAGACGCTGAAGAAGAACTCGCCAACAAGAGGAAGGGAAACAATAGTCGAACGGTGGTGAACCCTAAATTCTAAAACTAGTTGGAAGGAAATAATTTGGGTTTTACAATTAAAATGTAAGGGCAATTTTGTCTGCTCACATATTTCAACCGACTTTAGTTAATGACATTAACACAAGGGGTAAAAGTAATGCAAAAATTAGAAGAATATCGGGTGAAATTTGAGCAAAATACATGGAGTGTGAGTGTAATTTACTCTTAAATTTTTTAAAGGAAACATTCATTTTTTTTTAAATCTTTATAAAATAAAAAAATTAGTGCTTGCATTTTATGTTCGAATTCATTTTTCATCATCTAAGAAATAACATTTTGTTTAATATTTTCAATTTTTTTTCTTCTAATTTCACATAATTATTGTTAATGCAATTCACATAATTACATAACATGAATTGCAACAAGAAATAGACATAATATAGTTGAAAAAATAATTTAATTTTTTTTAAAATAATTTCTTTAAGTCTTAAATATGTTTTTACTACATGATATATATTCTTTTTTCAAATTGCTACTTATCCAAAAAAAAAGTTTGATTTTTCTACCTGATGTTTGCAAATTTTTAAATTTTTAACTTTGGTATTAATTGCTAATATTTATTTATTAAGTAATGACGTAACAGACTGAATATCATGTTATTATTGTCATGTCAATCAATAATATATTTTCTATATTTTTTTATTGTTGTGGCTAACTTCATATCCAATTCAAGGGAGTGAATTTGAGATTAATTGAATTGAGGTAGTTTAGGAATGAAAGTTGTGGGATGGATATTTGTTAGGGGTGATTTTGGGATGCAAGTTTTTTAAAAATTATGGGACCTACCGAATAAATTTTTCATTCTAAAATGAGATGAAAAGGAGTGAATTTGGGACTAATGGCTGAGAAAAATATTCATTCTTCCAAACCGGAGAACTCATGACCTTAGTAGGTTAAAATTTAGGCTAATCATATAATTGATTATCCTATTAACATAATCAATTATATATCCACTTAATCTTTCAAAAATTAAATACAATTAATCTCAGATTTGCAATACATTTAATTATACTTATAATATAATTAATTATATGATCAGACAAAGGTACATAATTGAATGTAATTTTCATAATCAACTAACAACATAATTCTATAAAAAAAAATGTTGCCTTACATATAAGAATCTTTTTTATTTAATAGAGATAAAATTAGTACTTTAATTCAAATATTTCATTTCTTTTACATTATTTTTCATCTCAACCAATCAAGTTCATTCATTTCAACTCTCTTATTTTAGTTTCTAACACTTTCATCATTTTGTCATCACTCTTTATCAAACACTATCTTATGGATAAAAAAAATACAAAGATCTAATGCCATGGATATCATACACACGTACGCACCTACACGGCACGCTATCCAAGAAGCTAAGCAACTATCATTGACTTCGTTCGACTTCAGTATCACGCTAAGCCTCTAATGATCATACACATTTATGAATTATTAAAAAAAAAATTGCTATTTACATCACTGTCTATGCACGCAAAATAAAGAATAATATGGCTCCTCGTCCTGCTTACGCTCCTCGTCAATGGTGGACGCGTGGATTGAATTTCAGAATTTACATTAGCACATGCAGTCAAGCAAGGTTGCTAATAGAAAGCAATTGCAGCACCAAACCTTTTTATGAAACCTTATCACTTCAAAGTATATGATAATGATACTGTAGACATGAGATAAAAGCAAATATATTGACTATTCATTATGAGGCCCTGATTTTAGACTGGAGGGGACATCAAAGGCCTCTGTCTTTCCATCCCTTGGATAGATAAAGAGGAGGAGCAGAGTTTTTGTTTGTGCTTGTTGGCTGTTGAGGAGATAAGTTTGAAACTTGCAATATCAGTTAATACCTGTCCCAGTTGAAATTAGCAATTGTTCATTATATTTTGTCAAAATATCATTCAGGCGGCTTGGTCAAACTTGAATTCTGTGTTTTTCCATAACAACGATGGAGGCCTGCCTCTCGTAGTAAACCTGTAACAAATACATCCACACGTATCAAAAACAGAAGAACAGCTAAATATAATGAGTAAATAGTCTACGTACAAAGTATAAGGAAATTGTATTCCATCATCCAATCACAAAATTATCATATATAATAAGTTTGTTAGCATCTAAAATAATTATCTTGAAAATCATATCTATTATAATTTCTTATTAGTTGAGTACTTTAGTTTTACATGGCCAGTACATAGAAATTAAGCTCATAAAAGTTACAGGAATGAGTAGGATGATTGTCACTCACTGCAGAGAGCTGTTTTTGATTGCCATCTTTGTCTTTCTTGTCCTTAGTGCTTGCGGATGATGCATCATCATACCTAGCCAGGAGAATATGATATGAGGTAACTAAAATGGTAAGATTCATAATGAAGTGGTAGGTTTGAATTCTTCAGCTATTTTGTCAGTCATACAAAATTGAAATATCGTAGGTACAGCCAAGAAAACCAATTGTGATGTACAATTTCTTACTAATCACGGGGAATTCCAGCTTCATCCCGAGCTGAATAATTGAAGGGAACCTTTAGTTCCACATTGTATTCCTTTAGTAAGTCTGCATGGTTACAGAAAATTATGTTGAAGATTGCATGCCTTTAATATGTGTGTATCAGTGTATGTGAGCAGATAAGCAGATATTAACCAGACTTCACAACCTTTAAAAGTGGAGTCTGGAGCACCATTCGGTTTTTCAAAGACAGAAGTAAACCAGTAGACACCAACTGCTACATGTGCAACTTCCTCATCAGCAATTCTAGCCACAATCTTAGACG
>PYAF01002678.1:1895528-1912025 GCA_007407185.1 Glycine tomentella | reverse complement strand
AAAAACCCCCCCCCCCCCCCCCCCCAACTGAAGAGGCAATATATAGTTAAAAATATAAATCAATGGGAAAAATGATTGATGCCAATCATAACTTAACAAAAACGTTAATGAATGAGCCCTAACTAATTAGGTTGTATAGAAAGGAATCCTCCAGAAATTTTCATGAAAGTACTCCAGAATCCAGACAATTTTGCAGAAGCTCATCACTCAGTAGCACTATTACTGTTACATCAATTTCTACCCGCATATAAAAATGAAAAAGATTATTCAAATAGACAATGATGTCTAACCAAACCAAGCATAAAATCATTTTTTGTTACTACATCAGTACAAGCCATTCTACTTATCACATCCTATAATTGTTAGTTTGATACACGTAAGCTAAAAAAAAGAAATACAGTCTCATGAAAACAGCCACATCATAAAATTTGTTGAGCAATTTTTCACCAAATGGTAACAACCAGTTGAGAGGAAGACTGAGGGAGAGGGCCGGAGGGGGGTACCAGGATTAATGGGATCACAGTCAAACGTGCAGCAACATTGTCGGATGATTTTTCACATTCCCTCCATAGCAAATTGAGGACTGGCATATCACCTAATCTGGTTGGAAGAAGACTCAGAAAATCAGCATATTAACTAGAATTAGCAACAAATTGAAGTAACAGTTACCCTTACTTAAAACCCAGCTCAGCAAGCCTCTGGGCACACCAAGAGAAGTGGCGGCTCTCATCATCAGCAACATGAGCAAAGTCAGCAAAGAACCCCTCCCCAAAAATTTCAATATAGGGAGAGAATCGGACAACAGTATCCCCGGCCAAATCAATTGCATTGAGCTCCACGTGTGCTAGATTATGAAGCATATAAGCATTCAGAGGCAAACCTGAGTCCTTGGGAGCAGGAATTTCCTTAGGGGAAACCTGAAGTCAAAGAAAATAAATAACTTAATTATGCACATGCGAATGATGTGATTAAGACAAAGCAAAAAAAACATGAAGAAAATTAAACCTTCAGGAAGCAACATGTCATTATTACCGAGAGAGAAAAAAGTATGAAGCCCAGATACTTAATACAACATGGATATGGGGAAATTCTTGAAAATTCAAGATACCAATACAGTGTAAATACATTAACATGAGTTGAAAAAAATTAGATAAATTCATAATATTTGTAAATAGACAGTTGGGGTTCTGGACCAGGTTCTCCCCACTTGCGATTCTCTTTCAGAGGACTCTCCCTCCATTCATCCAGACCCGTGATACTACCATCACTTCACCTTTCAGACGCTGCAGCGTCACTTCCATTTCCTGCCTATTCTCTACCCCTATTGCTTATATAACTCTCCATCCAATCTTTTACCCTCACAAATGCCCTGCATTATATAACTCAACTCAAATCTGTTTAACCTCTTGCAGTTGCAGAGAACTACGGATTGAGAAATAAAAAAATATTATATATATTTTTTTAAACTTTTTTAATTACATTTATTTTAAAAACAATTCTTTTACCATATTTGGAAAAAATAAAAAGTAATTAATTTTCAGAAATAGACTGTTCCGAAACACAATAAAGAAAAGATATGGTACCAGGGAATGCCTCACATTATCATCTTTAGATGACCAAGCCTTGAAAACTACCTTCAACTTTTAATCCATAAATTGTTGGGCCTTGATCATCCAGCAAATTTTCAAACCGTTGAAAACTACGCATGACTCAAGATGTACAAACTTTAATTTTGTTAAAATATTAGGCCTTTTTGTTGAATGAGGTAATTACAATTGAACACCATTTTGAGTTTACATATTCACATCGATCGACGAGGAATATACACTACAGTACACGGTAAACGAGTGCCTTGTAAGTTCTGTTCATACTTGTTTCCTGTCCAACAAGAGTCTTGTAAGTTCTGTTCATACTTCTTGTTTCCTGTCCAACAAGAGTTGAACGCATATATAAACAAGGGAATAAGCGTGTCATGGTCGGGTCAATTAAAAAAAAAGGACCTTCAATTTATATGGATAACCAAAATCTAAGGCTCAACATATCCTTGACCGTACAACCGTAGCAACCTCCACCGCTTGATTTGAGAGCAGTAAAGGATAAGACAGTATAACCTAGCCACAACTGAATTGCTCAGGATCAGATCACTCAACCAGAGGTTGAAAATATACTATAGTTCCTTAATGCTCCTATATCATTACTAAACAATCTGATGCCAAACTCATCCTACCATTACCATATGTAATGATATTTCATGTGAACCAATATTGACGTCAAGAACTTGAATTACAGATTATCTTTGTATAACAGCAAGAATCTTGAATCTGCCAGCACAAAATCAAAACAAGTCATCAATGGAACTTAATGAGAGTAGCAGTAGTTAGCAATGTACACTGCTACGGAGAACTATCTACCTATCATCACATTCTACCAAATATTTTACATTAGTTTGTTATCACAAATAAGGCCTTATAGCAGTAGTGCAACAGTTGCAAGAAAAGGACCCCACCATACTGCATCAGTAGGATCATAGGTGGCCTTGAGAATACTTCCTTTACAAACCAACAGCTAAATCTGGATGCGGGAAAAAAACCAACTAGCCAAACATTGCATATCACTATCTAATCTTTAAATATCTGAGATCTGCCACGCCCACATGAAATGAAACAACAAAGGATAAAAAGTTAGAAGTACTTCACAATTGCAACTACACGTGATTTTTGATTAGTTCAATTCATAAGGTATTCTACTTTTTACAATTTTAGGTTATGTTGTGAAAAACAGAAGACAATTATTGCATAAATAGTAATTATAGGCAAATTGTACTTGTAGCATTATAGAGTTGTGAAAAACAGAAGACAAATATTGCATAAGTTATCATATGCAAATTGTAGCATTATAATATAGAATCATCCGACAATGGCATGCAAATAAATGTTCACAAGGAAAGTTCCCAAGATTTGTTATTTCTTCTGGGAAATCAAGAAACAAGTACAAGATAAAGATGTCATCCCACAATAATGCATTTCAGTTACTCTAAAATTTATAATGGATCACATCAAGAATGCAGATTAGAGATGTAATATAACAAGAAAAGCAAAGCAAATCATCAAATCACCATTAAGAAGTAGACAAATAGTAGGCAAAAGAATTAATTACAACCAAAGTAACAGATGTGAGGCTAATGCTAATAAAGGTACTTCTATTTCTATACAACCAAAATAAAATGGAAATAAAAAAAAAAAAAATTAACAAAACAAGGTAGCACTACTCAAGAAACCTTCAATATCACACGATATTCATAACAGTTCCAGAAACCATGCTTCAAATATTTACAGTGAGATATTAATTGTTTAAACTCTAGAGGTATATTAATAATGCAATCTTCCATTAATCTCTTTATAATCTACACACTATATACATTTACATCAGACAACAGTGTTGCACCCCCCATCAGTATGGCACAATGAAAATTCTTAAATTCATAACACACTCACACAGATAACAGTTTAAGAAATTTAGCTACGAGGGATTAGAGAGAATTAGAGAAAGTAGAAGCTTTTCGGTGGAAATCACAATTCCTAGGACAATTACCCATAACCAGAACTAGACATCAGCATACCTTGAACAGAAAGACAAAGGTTATGCCAATAAAAATGCTCTCAACAAATGGAGTATATATAATAGAACATGGAACATGTGCAAACAGGTACACTAAAGACTATGCAGTCCCGTAAAAAGCTGACATTTCACTTTTGAGACCTTAAAAGGAGATCAAAGGGGCTATGACACCACCATTTTAACAACAAAGAACTAACAAAAGAAGAGCACATGAAGAGAATATAGATGTCAAATTTTACAGAAAATACCAATTTATGTAGACATGTTGAAGTAAACAGTAAACACCAATAACAAGCATGGAGTGCCAGGAATGCACTTAACCACCAAACATCTATGATAAACCAGTATCAATCATTTATGAATTATGAGCAGCACAATCCCAATAGTTAAGAGAAAAATCATCTTGAGAGATACCTATGTCACCGTACATAATGATTAATGAAAAGACGGGAGTACAAAAATGTATGACAGGGCATACTACACATAAAGCACAACATATAGTGAGATAAAGTTTCGGGAGTTGTGATTCTACCTGCAAGAATGAATTCAGGTTTTTGGTGACCCTGCATCAGACCCAGAGGCTGAGGAACTATCACTATCAGAATCTGCAAAAATAAAATAAATATAAATCAGACAGGAACACTTGACTAAAATGATAAGTAGAAGTGAACATGCATTAGCATGAATAATAGGTCAGATATAACTTGACTAAATAATTAATCAAAGTACCACTTGACGAAGAGCCTGAATCACTGCTGGAGCTGCTTGAACTACTGGTCTTACTCCCATTATCCACTGGAACTTGTCCTTGCTCGGGCAACGATGGGGGAAAATTTCTTTCATCTGATCATAAACAGACATAAAGATACATCAATTAATTCAATAATGAGATCCACAATAATGCCACCATTAAAAATTACCTGCTTGTGTTTCTTTCAGAATCTCAACTTCAACTGGTGCCTGACTCTACAGGAAGCATGAAATACAATGCATTTAGCCATGATTGTTTGCCAAAGAATACACTGGCTGTTGGAACTTGAAATTGAAAGATATACCTTCTGCTGGGCATTCTGCTCAGCTCGTTCTCTAGCTTGAATAGCAAGCTCAGCCTTCCTCTTGTTTTTGCTCAAACTTTTCTTATAGTTGGTCACAAATCTATCAAGCTCCCAGAGAGTCTCAATATCCACACTATCAATGTCCACTTCAATTTCATCATCGTGTTGGGAAAGTGCTGAATTTCTCTTCTTAATGATCTGTACAATTGCGTCTAGCTTCTCAGAAGGTAGACTCTGAAGATGCGTGCTGAGTTTCTGCTTTTCATCATAAGTCATGTCTCTCTTATGAGGATCTTTGGCCTTGGGCTTTTTGGGAGCAGGGGTTCGAGATGAAGGAGTGATGCCCATGATTTTTGGAGGTTGTGTCATTGATTCTGACCTATCCAAAATCCGCCTCATATCAATTGGTGGGGGCCGAAATGGAGGAGCCTTTGTAGACACAGGTGAAGGTGCTCCATAATCCAGGCCATATGTCATCTCACGGTTGTAATTTGATTCTATTATAGCCCATCTTTCTTCAAATATGTTAGATAGCTGCTCTGCCATTATATGAACGTCTTGCCCTTTGGGATTATAAGTCATGGCATTATGAAATGTAAGTCTCACATCCTCAGCAAACTCCTTGGGTGATCTGTACCAATTCTTGTTCAGCCTTGACTTCACAGTACCCAAGTCCATTGGATGGGTGATGATACTAAAGTAATCATGCAAACCAAGACCTTCCACGTCAACCGGAGTATCAAACACCCAACCATGCTTGTGTTTCATCAACTTCTCAAGCAACGAGCTACAACTCTTTAAAACCTTGGAACCCATTCCATGTCCCATCTCACCCGTGCCATGCTTCTTGCCATTCAATTTAGACTTCTTGTTACTCTCCGCAGGTGGAAACTTATCTTTGGCAAGCAAGAACTCTGAATTGCGATAGAACTGGTTTGCCTTGGGCGTCCTCTTCTCCTTTTCAACAATTTCACCAACCCCTTGACTATTCTCCAACACCGACACACTCAACTGATGCAAAGGCCGGGTAGGTTCTCGCAGTGTAACAACAGCAGATGCCACCTCCGAGTGAGCCCTCTTAGCTCCAACCCCATTACCAATCCCACGATCCACCATCATATCTGAATTACCATACCCACCAAGCACCCCCAACTTCTCCTCAATCCCATTCACCAAACTCCTAACCCTAATAAGCTCACCTTGAAGCCTCCTCCTCAGCTCCCGCTTCTCCTGCTTAGACCGCGAAGCCAAACTGATCCTAACACAATTCTCTGGCCCCGGCGACCGCTCTCGCACGCCTGGAACACTCAAAGGCTCATCCCGAGGTCGGTTCAAGCTGGAGGAGTCATCCGAAATCACATCCAACCTCGAATTCGCTTGCGGCCGAGCTGAATTCCCATCCTCCGGCACCGGCTGAACCGAGGCGTTGTTGCTATTATCCTTAGCCCTAACATCATCGTTATCGACAGTACTGTTATCCTTGTTGTAATCAACGGCAGTAACGGTAGCAGAACCGTTGTCGCCGCCGTTGGTAGTAGCTGCGGCGGTAGGAGGAGGAACAGCGTTCACGGTGCTGAAGGCGTTACTCTTGTTCTTAGGACCTTTAAACGCTTTCCTAGTGTAAACCTTACTCTCGGTGTACCTCTGCTTCTCTTTGGCTCCATCATCTCCAACTATTGGCCCCGAAGCCATTCATCCAAAACCCTAATTCGTTTTCCCTTAACCTGAAACCTTCACCAAACCCTAGAATCCAAAACCTAGGGTTTTACGGAAAAGAACGAATCGCGCACGGAGAAGAATAATAACCTAATAAGGAATATTAACCTAGAACTTTCTCCCGAAAATAGAAACAAATCGACAGAGGAGAAGAAAGCGAGGTTGGCGAGGGAGCTAGCGTTACCTCGGTTCCGATCAGATCTCGAAGTTTCTCTCTCTGGAGACGGAGTTTTTCACTCTAGAACTCTCAGTGTGTTTCTCTCTCTAGGTACGATATCGTATCCTCTTATCGTGTCACAGGTGTACGGCAACGGTGGTGCGCGTGTGAGAAACCTTGGACCGGGTGAGTGGTGGTGACGCGTCTGGGGGTGCACCACGGGGAAATTATAGCACCAAATTTTTGGGGACGCGGAAACGCAAACTGGTTTGGCGCCTGTAGTCACGCACCAATCAGGGAGCAGAGAGAGAGGGTCGTGTAAGTGACGCGGGAGGGGAATGGAGATGGGAGTTTGTGGCGCGAGGTTTCGTTTGCGAAAATTTGAAAAGTTTGCGTAGGCGGGGGTGAGGCGCGTGATAAGTACTCGCCATTTCGGATGGGCACTGGATTGACCAGTCCCCGGAAGGGATATGCACGCGCCGGCATGGCAGGTGAAGTGCGTTGCTGTTTTTCTTTTTGGGCCTTTGGATGCTTTTCTTTGGGCTCATGTTGTCGATCGAAGCCCACTCTATGTTTGTGTAAATCTTGTCGCCCATGTCCTATGCTGCTTATCGAAAACTTTTGATTTTTTTTTTTAACATGAAAACTTTTAATTGATTGTTCATTAAAATGATTGGGTAAATTTGATTGAACTATGAAGGAGCAGAGAGGAGAGACTTAAAACATGAACTTTAATTGTATGGGACAAATTATCTATGAAAAAAGAAAAAAGAGGTATAAATTTTTGGCATTTACATTCTTTTAATTTAACTATTCTAGAAAAACAAAGTTAAAAAATGTGTTTCTAAAAATGATGCTATGGTTACCTGCATCTTCAAAATCAAATATTTTTCTAAATGAAGAATTTTTGGAGGCCAATTTGGATTATAATCTAAGCTTTGCATGGCGTAACATCTTCTCTTCATGTGTGGTGGTTAATAATGGCATTAGATGGAAGTTGGATGATGGAAAAAAAGTTAATGTTTAGAAACAACCTTGGATTCGTGCCAATGATAATTCTTTTGTACTAACTGCTCCTTTATCTGGTTTGAAAGACATAGGTGCATGATTTGATTGATCACTTTAGTGGAAGTTGGAATTCATATGTTATTCATGAGATCTTTAATGCACATGATGTTCATAATTAATATTTTGTCCATGGTTATTTATCAAAATATTAGTGAAGTCCCAATCTGGAAGCTTAGCAAAGATGGAAAATTCTCAGTCAAATCTGCCCATTATCATGTCATGGAGAACCTTGTTAATTAATAACGATCGATTTTCTTTGTGAAGAAGGCAACTGGATGTCAATATGGTCTCTCAATGTTCCTAAAAAAATGAAGTTTTTATTATGGAGAATAGCACGGGGTTGTCTTCTTGTTAGAACCAAGCTAGTAACCAAGAAAGTGGATTGTCCATCATTAATTATGTCCTTTCTGTGAGAGAGCTTTTGAGAACGAATGGCACGCTTTCTTTGGGTGTGAGTCTGACCGTGCCTTGGCTGTGTGGACACATTCTGGTATGTACGTAGTCTTTAATTCAACAAATGGTAACAAAATCTGAGAAGTGAGAACATCAAAAAATGCATTTTTCTCATTCCTAATTCTTTCTCAAGTGAGGGGTGTGAGCACTTTATTTCTGTTATTTGGTTCCTCTATGGAAGATTAGGAATGAAAAGGTTTGGAACAATTCTGAACCTCCAATTTATATTTCGTTACATGATGCCACGCATTATCTAGGTGAACGGAAACGAGACTCGTTCAAAATGAAACTAACGTAATCAAAATCCTGTTACTAAATACTGAGATTTGGTGGTCAAAGCCTCAATTCGGTCAACTCAAATGTAAATTGGATGCAACTAATTTTACTGAGTTTGGCTGTTATGGATCGGAGTTTCAACATGTGTTGGAGATCGATCATTTTGGCCATATTTTGTTGCAGCAACGACTTCTTGTTTTCAGGGAATTCCTCCTACTCAAGAAGTAGAAGCTATGGCCTTGCATACAACTATCTCATGGGTGAAGACTTTATAATTGGAAAATATCATCTTTGAACTAGACTGTAAACAGGTTGCAGACTCAATCCTACCCACGAACTTCATGATAAATAAATTTGGCAGAATTCTTATAGACCCCAATCAAACTAATCAAGTCGCTCATTGTTTGATAAGTCTATCATCTTTAATGAAATAATGTGGTTGTTGCATTCAAAAAATGTTTAAAATAATCAATTAGTCATATTCACAATTTTTTTTGGAAGGTATATGAATTAAAGGACATTGAATAAATTTTATTAAATCTTTTTTAACTAGTATTATTATATAAAGAGTGAATATTAAATAATTTTACAATTTTAATAGTATAACAAATATTTATTCTTTTAGTAAAACTTTTTTAGTTTTTTTAATTAATTGATATAATTAGGTCAAGATATTGCAATAAAAACGAGGTATGGGGAGTCATAAAAAAGGTGACATTGAATTGTACAATTGATTTGTTGGTTGATATAAATAAACGGATAAAGCAAAGGGGGTGAATTTATTCTGCTTGCATTTAATTTTGTAAGGTTCAACTCAATTATTCATTTACATTGAAAAAGAAAAACTTAATTGAGCTTTGTTCAGGAAAGGATATGCAACTAAAAGTGGAAAGCATATAGAAGTTGTGCCTTTTATTAGCCCACGATAAAAACAACTTGTGAAATTTCAGCATATTTTTTTTTAACACACTATTTTTAGATTATTTTTATGATTGGTTTAAATTTATTGAAAAAATTATCATTTTTAGTAAGTTTTATTTTTTTATTTAATGATTTTTTTTCTAATTTATATTAAATAAGAAATAAAATTGATGATTATTAATAAATTCTAACTAACCAAAAGAATATTTGAGAGATTATCGCTAATATTCGGACAACTTTTGACAAAATGTTAATTTCCAAATGGGGCATAAACACCGACTAACTAGGGGTGTTTAATGATAACAAGTGTTTTAAATGTATATATTTATGGATAAAATGCATAGAGAAATATAGTAATATGATAAAGAAAAATGAATGATAAATAAGTGTTTATAATATATAAGTGTTCATATATTATTATTTTATTTTATGTTTAATATTAATATATTGTTGGTTTGAATGAAAATATGCTTAGATATTTTTAATTAAGGTCTTGGATTGAATTTTGTTAAATGAAAAAAAAAATATGATTAAATGAAAGATTATATTAAAAGTGAATCAACTAATTTTTTTAAAAAAATTAATAATATTAGTGATATTTCACATAGATAATATGAAAATTGATACTACATTTAAATGTTTTAACGGTAAAATAGATCACATACTATTAGAATTTTGAGATGGAATGATTTAAAGATAAGTGCAACTGTGCAAGTGACACTAACAAATTGTGATCAAAACATCAGAGTTCAAAATAAAGAGAAGATTTTCGCATAAAAAAACTCATTGTACGATTGATTTTATAAAAGATACAAATAATTAATACTAGTGAGTGTGAGTTATATTTATAGATATCATTAGAGATAACAATCTAACAAACGAATAATAACTCTTAATAAACTAACTACTCTTAAGATACACATACCCTAAGTTTGCCAACAAAAAAACACTACTAATTAAGGGAAGGAAATGAATCATAAATCCTTGATCAAGGCATCTGCAACAACGTTCACTTTTTTTTTTTTTTTTTCAGTTCCACGAACATGAAGCTGATATTCCAAGTAAAGACAACTTTCAAATATCAATCAGTAGATAATATCATCTTCATAATCCTCTTAATAATTATATATATATATATATATATATATATATATATATTGTTGCACTTAAATTTGTGTTTTAATTTTTCACCCCTAGCTGCTACCTCATTTAAACCCACCCTCAAATCCTTCATTAGTTAAAACAAGGATGGATTTCATTTCTGATAGCATTCCTAACTACAAATATACAATGTCAGAAAACTACGAAAAGTGAAAAGTTATTTTCTTTTACACCAGTTATTAGTTTTGTGAACCTTAATTTACGCATGCTTCATAGCTGCCTCCTTTGAGCATTATATAATGTTGAGAATATATATATATATATATATATATATATATATATATATATACACACACACACACACACAAACACACTAATCTATTAGCAAGTACGCTTGTACTTGAATTTTGCTGTGAACTAATTAAAAACTTTATTATTAAAAATAAAATACGCAGATTCCATATTTATATGAGTAAGAAAAGTGGTATGTATTATTGCCATACATGACAAATCCTGACACTTAGCCTCCTCACTGAACTTGTACTTTCTCTCACAGTAGAAAGGACAAAAATACAGCAGAAAAGAAGGAAAAAGAACGTAGAAAAGAGAGAAACAGAGATACCATACCACTACTACTGGCGACAAATACCACAAACAAAAATGATGCGTACTTCACCTACATATGTATGCTCTAGAACACTGGGTTTCGAAAGCAACAAGTAGATTTATTTGAAAATACCATGAAGTTTAAATAAGGGAAGAAAAGATACTAAAAATAAACCGTGCATCGATCTCATAATTAACTCACACAACTATATGAGGCATGCACAATCGAAATCTACTCCAAACAGAGCTTCTTTAGTTTCTTGGTGGTGTTGCAAAATTATGATGAGGATCTGGTCCCTCTGGTGCGAGCCTATGCGTATTTCCATCTTTGTGAGGGACATTATCAGCATCTTGAACATGTATATGCTTTGATAGGTCATCTAAATATTTGTGAAGAAAGTGATGGCTATCTGCAATATTATTTTCGCGAATGAAGGGATGGCCATGGAGATTACGAGCCTGCAAAGTCATGAAGAAGGTGGAGAGGATGATTAGTGCAATTAGTATAGACACTCGAGTAGCCATTGTTGTATTTGCCATGCGGTGAAATATAAACTCTGAATGAATATTGAACAAGATATGCTTGAGCTTGGATGTGTGGAAGCATACCATGAACATTATTTATTTATAGGCTCAAATATGGTTTTCATTCATAATAAATATTTAATTTTTATATTTATTTTTTAATAAATTTTTGTTTTGTGATAGAATCATAATAAAATAATATTTTTATTTTATATCTTTAATATTTTAATCTATGATAAATTAGTGAATTTTATTTTTAATGATTAATAAATCAGTGAATTTTGTTTTAATTTCAATTAATAAAGAATATAATTTTTTTATTAAATACAAAATTTGTTAATTTATCACGAATAAAAATAAGTGTAAAAAATAAAAAATAAAATTATTATTTTATTAAAAATTCAATTGTTAAACCAAAAGTTTATTAGAAAATAAAAAAAAATCAGATATTTATTATGAAAAAAAAATATACTTAACCTTATTTATATATGTGCAAAATAAGAAACATGGCTTTAATGAAATAGAACTGGAGTCTACTTAATAATTAATTAACTCTCTCTAGGGACTAAACGGTTAGTGTTGAATGCCATAAAAGGTTTATATACATATATAAGTCAGGTGAGAAAGAAGTTTTATTGTGAGAGATGATCGAGAGGGTTTAATAGGGGAGGGGTTCTTCTAATTTCCAGTAAATGAAAAGGAGTTTTTCTCAATTTAATAAGAGTCTTCAGATTCGGGATAATTTTTTTAAGATTACTCTCTGAGTAACTTTACCACTCCTCTCCCTATATATTGTTCGTATCCTAGCATAAGAATCCTTTAGCTAGGTTTGGAGTATAAACGAAACATATATATGATGATGTACTTAATTATTATGTTTCTATTAAAAGAAATTCTGAGGGATAAGAAACAAAGTCATAACTAAATTAATCATAAAACTCTGCCATACATAATATCAATCACTAACTTAACTCTTCAGATGAATGAGGGATTTTTATCAGAGTCAATACGTACGTAGATGCACAACTGCTTGAACACAGGTCGTCGAAATTTTACTACTTGCTGTAATGTTAGCTAGGTTTCCGGTTTTTTTTTTTTTTGAAAATTATCAACTTCTTGCTGGATCCCACCTCTACTCGGCTCAGTTAGCTATAGATGCCATATAAATATAGATAATTTCAATAACCTTATGACACTATTAATTACTTGTAAGACATTTTTTTTTTGGTGAATGTCTTGTAAGACATATTTAATCTTTAATTACAAATAGCGACAAATTGATATTTATATACGTACACCTACTAGTATTTATTTACTCTTCATCACTTATAAAACAAAGTTAATTAATGAACATTATATATTTTAATAATCTTATGACACTATTAATTACTTGTTAAACATATTTAACCATTAATGTCACAAGTACAAACAATGATTATACATAACTTTATTTATTTATTTATTTATTTTTAATGACTTATAAAATAAAATAAACAATTTTTTACTGAAAATAAACTATATTTATTTATATAATTATGCATGTAGGTATATGAGCAAACACTATGTGAAAATCCCAACATTATGCATCATTAGTCTTTTTCTTTTAAGATTCCCTTTCTCTCGAGTTATGGGTCGGAAGCCTCTCCTAAGTCATAACTGATACTACATTCGTTTCAAAGGACTAAATTGGATGAACTATTTGGCATGATTTTTCTTATCCCCAGCCATTAACCTTTGTATTAATCTACATAGCTACCAATGTCACGTTACATGAGCAGGATTTTACAAATTTATTAGTGATGGAAGAATTTATATGTAATTACTTTAAAAAATACTAAAATTTAATGGCTTTAAAATTAGTTAAGAAAAAAAAAGTTATTACTCACTACTACAAGTCATCTTTAATAATATTTTTTCTTTAACATTTATAAAATATATTACTAAAAGCTTTTAACAAGATTATATTTAATAAAATGTCGTGAAAATATATTAATAATATGTATTTATATTTCACAATATTTTTTAAATGTCAAAAAAATTTAAAAATATTTTTAATATGTATTAGGAAAAAAAATGTTGTTAAAAATTACATGTGTAGTAATGTACTAAATTTGAGTTCCAATTCATTATTTTTTGTATGCATAAAGATGTTATAATAAACAAAACCATAAACAAAACCATGATATGATAATCTAATATCGGCCGGATCTTGGTTCGAAACTGTTTTACAACTTGTTTAGTTTAGTGTTGATAAGATTTAAGCTATTTTTTTCGTCATCATGTTTTTAATGCAGAGTATTGTTTAGTTTAGTTTTACAGCGATTAATTTGGATCGGAAATTCTAATTGATCGGTAAAATTTTATCTCTTATCATTCACATTTTTTTCTTCTATTTACAAGACTTTACATTTTTTTTTTCTATTTATGTGAGACTCTATTTAAGAGTTTTGAATCCAATTTTACTTGAATTAACCATATTTTGGTGATAAGATTTAATCTACGTCAGACAATAAGCTCTAAGTTAAGCATTTTTTCATATTTTAACGTGAAAATGTTTAAAAACAGCTGTCTTAACATAAATTTATTTTGTAATATAAATTTTAAGAAGTTGTTTGATATGTGAAAGTAAATTTATTTTTTACATTATAATTTTCACATATAAATACTTTGCACCTTTTCCTATCTCTTTCTTTTCATCCACATCACTCACATATATCATTTATTACTTCTCTTTTTTCTTTATATATCTCTCTTCTCTCATAAGATACTGTCGAAACATAATCTATGTATAATAGGAAGCAATATGGCTTGTCTTTCAAATCTTTGTGAATATCATGAGAGATCAGTGTCAACACAACAAAAAGTGAAATATAAAAATAAAAATTGACAGACATTTTTCATTTTAAAAAATAAAGTGATATGTAAGATCTTTTAGTTAATATATATGTATGGTTTTTTTAATTTTAAAGAATTAATAGTAAATATTAATAAGCATAAAACTTAAATTTTATTTTCTTTACCTTAGGTCGACTATGTAAGGAGGCAAACCTGTGAATTTGGAAATGATAATTAACTCTTTGGCATCTGTAGAAGCTTGACTATCCCTTACAAGGCTTAAGGGGTCACAATCGCTTATCAGGGATTCAGGAAGTACATCGATGAGAATTAATAAATATGAAAATGTTTTATAATGCAGGTGATCGACGGCCTCCATTTGTAAGAATTTGGATGGAATCATGGATGCAACTTTTGATGTTTAATCTAATATTTAGTACATCAAAATGATGTAAAAGGATGTGGCTCCACGTAATCTTGTAACCTCGGAGTTTGCTCAGTGAGCTTCACGTGAAATATAATTCCATGCTCAATTAGAAAATTAAGAATTTCAGAAGGCAGAACTGCCCTAAATAACGGGAGAACTAATCCATGCATGTGCTGGGCATGTGTTATAACTTATATGTTTCCTTAAAAGTCAAAACCTTACCCTTGTAAACTTGATCGAAACATATATATGGTCAATATATAAGATGTTCGTGTATATAATTCTACAATTATTCTTGGTTGGGTTTTGGTTAAGGAAAACGGAATTAATAAAGAGGGTTGTGGTTACAATATTGGCTATCATTTAGTCAATTTGTATTCATACTAAATAGTTAGATTTAACTAGGTTACTGTTTATAAAGATTAGGACGTTTCTGTCTAGATGTATTTAAAAGTAGGAAGGTCTTTTTCGTTTTTTCAATAGTGAATTAATCTTTTATAGTACATGAAATGCTATTGCAGACAATGGCAGATGCATGTATATAGCTTTGTATTTCTTTTTGTCATAATAAGAATTTTGTTCTTGTTGTTGTTTATCATATTTAGAATTAATTTAGATTAAACCTAGCTGGTTAATGTAACAAAATTAACAAGAAACTTACTTAATTAGTCTTGGCAATTAATTCAAATTTTTGGCTTACAAAAAGGAATCAGATTAATGTGTTTTGGCAATATTGTAATCCAACGACAACCTCTAAAGATTGGATATCTATAATATCGTTATTCCAAGAATTTACCATTGAAGCCGTGATGAGATCATGTGTTACTCCTCTGCGCTCATGGAAGCTTGACATAGAAATTAAGGGTCTCGTGTTTATCATCTCAACTTGAAAAATGAAACGTAGTAAGAACATATCATTGAAAGTGATTATCTAGAATAGCAAATTAAGAACATGTTTTGGGAAGACAACCTTTCAAACAATGAACGGAAGCTAACAAATTAAAAACACAAAATATTGTTGATTCATCTTTGAAGGGCTCAATGCGTGCATAGGGGTTCCCTCTAACGTTCATATGAGAAATAGGAGAAAAAGAATATGATTCGAGTTTAGGCAATCAGCTTAAAGCAGCATGCTAGCTAGCATGATTTCCTAGTGCATGGTGTAAACCACATAAGGAAAAAGGAGTTAGCTTTAATTTCAGGAGTAAGCTAGCTGAAGGATATATAGAAAATAATAGCAACCCGTTCACAGTCGGAGGTTGTCCATTTCATGGTAGAATATGCTACTAGCATAAGTGGTTCTTCTATATATTACACTTACTTTTTTTCATCAGCTTATACTTGTAGATAAGCAAAATTATTATATAAATAAGTGTGAATATCTAAATTAGCCCGAAAGATGACTGAGAATACTTTTAATTCTTTTATTTATTTATATATATATATATATATAGAGAGAGAGAGAGAGAGAGAGAAAGAGAGAGAGGTCTTATTTATTGATTTAAAAAATAGTTTTATATTTTCCCTTTGACACATTTGCAAGTGTTTGTACTTTGAATGCAATTCATTTTTTTTAAAAAAAGATTTACTATTTTTTAGTCCTAATTCCAATAAAAAAATTATCATTTTAGTTCCTAAACTTTTTAGAAACTATGTTTTTAGTCTACAAATTTCTTTTGAGTGATTTAGTACCTTAATTTATTTGTTCTTACTTTTAGTTTTTTTTTTTAAAAAAAAAT
>PYAF01002678.1:1833000-1893363 GCA_007407185.1 Glycine tomentella | reverse complement strand
AAAAAAAGACAATATTTTCTAGGTGCTTATTAACTTATCATCTAAAAACTCTCCAATTTTTTGTAAGTGTATCATGTTTCAATGTTCGTATCTAAATATAAATAACTTATATAATAAAAATGAATTGAATAAGTTTTTAATTAAGTTGTTTACTCAAATTGATCACATATAAACTTCTCTTCAAATATAGAATTGCAATTTATCATAGTGACTTTTAGTTTAACTTATTTTGAATTTATCTTTTTTTCTTCAAAAGAAAAGTTAGGGCAAACATAATTTTAAAAATAACTCGTGTTTAACAAAGTATTTTTTTCCCCTAAAAAAAAAACAAAGTCGTTTTTTTTAATGAATCATTGTTCCATGTACAATAACCAACACAGATCAAAGTACTCTATAAGGAATAAGGAATCATTGTTTGTACTTCTCAGCGACGCCACACGTATATGGGGAATTACTTCTCGTACCTCCTTTTTTGCTTCGTGTACCTCAACAGAACACAAACAGACAAAACTATCCCTTCACCCAACAACCCATGACCTAACAGTGCCAACACCACCATGTCCCATCTCTACCCAATCATCGAACACCACTGCTACACACACACCACCCAACACACTACCGTCGACAACTCTAGTTCAGAGAAGAAGGCACGAATAAAAAAAATAAAACGAGAGAGAGATAAAATGTAACCCCATTTCGGATACATGAGTTGTAAGACACTAATTTTTTTATACTTGGAGAAAAATCTTTCCAGAATTATGCTAACATACTTCTGGAAAAGCCTTCTTCCCTGTTTCCAATTGGCACGTATGAGGTATTTGCCCAAGTGACCCTAGTTTCAAAGCCCAATAAGCCCAATGTAGGTTCTCAACCTTTTTTTTTCTTTCTTTTGGGCCTGTGGACATCAAGTGACTAATCGAAAACGTTTTTTTCTTCCTATTTTTAAATAATGGTCAGGAGATGCTAGCAAGACAAGAATGTTGTGGAGAGAGAAACCTATGTCATTGCGATTTTCATTGCTTTCATTTTGTGCAGCGGTCTAATCTAACCTTTGTAAAGCTGCTATTTCTTCACTAGCCCAACAGCAAAATATATAATTCATAAGTTATCTCTCTAGCCAAAATATATAGCAACTGCAAAGTGTCTGAATATGTATCTTGACTTTCATTTATTTTTGCAAATATAATTATGTAACTTAGTCTTTAAACTATGTTGAATCTAGTATCGTGGTAATTTCAGTCTAACCCACCTGCTCTAGTAGTGTCTGTGTATTTGTGTGTAGGCCAGCAAAACTGCAAAGTGTTTCTTTGTAATTCTTTCTTATTTGATAAGCAAAAGTGAATATCATGGAGAGAATGTAACCAAAGTCAACACAAGGTGTATCAAACTGGTCACATAAGAAAGTAAATACAGATTGTATTTGATATCTCAATTCACAGTAGCGAATAGCATAACAGCCAAGCAAGATATACATGCATATATACATACATATACGTGTACATACATTATAGAAAGAGCCCTGCAGCTTATCACTTAATTAGGAAGATCCCAATAACATTAACACTTTCAAGATATATAACCCAAAAACTGACTCACTGACCCAAGGGGATCTAGCCTTGTTATGTACGTCCAACTCTAAATGTCCCATATGTGCAGAAAATGTGTGACATAGTAAGGGACTTGAAGAATACCAACAGTTAATCCAGATTTATCTCGAATCAAGAAATAACACCCATCAACTTCCATGAGGTAAATGCTGACTATACACTTAATTAGCTATAAGCACTTAGAGACATGGCTTAAGGTTAAGGGCCTTGTAGATCAATCTGAAAGCATGACATCAGTATTGTCTCTTCCTCACCTTAAGGATCAACAATAGTCATTGTCAATATTATTTATATTTTGCAAGACCAATCTAGCTTGCTGGACTTATTGTTTTATATGATCAGTGTACGGATTATCCCAAAATTGATTATACCATATGCAGTTGTGGTTCAAAATAAGGCTTATCTAAACTAATCCTGGAGAAGTGGTCCCAAAAGATTTCAAAAATGTTAGATACTTATCCCATTTACTTCTTAGATAATATTTTTTTGAAGTTTATTAGTACGTAGGTTAAAATAGGATATCGTTGGTTAGCCTATAAAAGTGGGATAAGCAAAAGGGTGAGCGGGGAATTAAATTTTTTTTTAAAAAAACATATACACTGATTTTTTTTTTTTTAATAGAGTAGTAGTTTAACAATTTAAATCTGTAACTGCATACAAACAACTCAATACCATTCGTACTGCCCAAACCATGCTATAACACTTAAACAGCAATAACTACGTCATAACTGTTGAACATCTTACTAAAAAAAAGTCTTAGATCAATAGATAATTTTTACCACGCAATTTTATTTAGACCCTTTCACAAAGTTTACGAGAAACACGCTCTACAAAAATGAACATACTATATATTTTGTGCACGTTGCTTTATTACTATTGATCGACGTGTAAATAATTAATGATCAACGTGTAAATGCATAATGTGAAATATGATCACATGTCTGCATAGATAGTACACGTTAATTACAAATTATTAACACATCGACCGGTTTAAAAATATGCACAAAATAACATTTTCTATACTATATCCACACACAAATAGTGTGTAAATAATGTAACGTTAAAAGAAAACTAGAAAAGTGACTTAGTGATGTTTGTGATCAGGCCCTCCAGGGCTTAGTCTTTTGGAGATGATAGGATTTGTAAAACGAGTTGCTTTTGCAAAACTCGCCTTGAGGAGCTGTGATTTTTCAATCAATTGACGTGAACAACCTTTGGGTGGGGTCTTTTTCCTCTCTATGAATGCCTCAAGTGAACGACTTTCAAACTTGGCAAATAAAAGCACCAACAGAAGTAGGCATAGTACTTGCTTTGCGTTGGCCATTTTTCCCCAAGGCCTCAAGCTTAGTGCGTGATTCCAAATGAATATACCCAGACGTGCTTATATAGTATATGTACACTCATTGCCCCTTTTTTTTAATATTTTGAACAAAGCGCAATTTAAATATAATATTTATGTTCTTGCTTTGGTTTCTATATATGATATAACGCGTGTATGTTTATCATCAAGAAATCATGTTAATTATATATATATATATATATAGAGAGAGAGAGAGAGAGAGGTATTCGTTTGATTCAATACCTCACCTCTTTATCTCTGGCCGAAACCAGGCCAATCCAAGAAGAATAAGATGGACATGATTCAGAACCGTTACCCCATTATAGCTAGTCAGCATATTTTGACTTGTGCAAAACATGAAATATTTTTTTACACCACTTTTAAGAGAATTAAAATGCATCATTAAAAATGGAAAATCTAGCTTGTTGTTCTATTTTATTTAGAACTTATTTACTATGTTTTCTTTTATTTTAATATGCCACCTTAATTAAGTAACATTTGGCGTGCAAGTAATAATAACGAAACAATTTCTTCTGTTTATCTCTTTGATATTACAACCTTTGATAGGATAAAAACATTTTACTTTATTTTACCTAAAAATATTTATGTAATTAATGTTTTAATTAATTTTTATTTTTAAAATGTACTGAACCATACTTTATTAATTTCTTTTTAAGACTAAACTTAGTATTAGTTCATGAGTAAGACTTAAGCTAGCATGTGACGTCCAAACACGAAAACAAGCATGGGAATAAAAATGACGTCTTGATCCAATGTGCATTCAAATTTGTCATCTAGTACTTCCCATACCGGCATCCCTTTTTTTAATCAATTTCGTTTAAAAAAATGCATAATAATATATAGCTTGAATATAAATGTAGATTTGAGCTGCCACTTTCAGTGAGAAGAAATAGGACTAGAGACCTTTCAAAATCTAGAAGGTTACATATTCGGATAAAACTTTTTCCTTATAGGGGTTCCAAAGGCCATTCAAAAACTGTTTTTTTGGTGTTCTTCTAAATTCCAAGTCTCAACAAGTATGTAGAAATTTGTAAAAACGTAATTGTTCTTGCAAATTAAACTATTGCAATTACAATGGAAGAAGTGACTCAATTTTTATAATTATATTTTTAGAATTTACTCCTGTAAAAAATAAGAGATGTAGTTAAAAGTAAAAGTGTAAAGTCAGAGCCTCTAACTAATTAAAAATCATATACTAATGAATATGCTTTCTAATAATTTCATAATTTATTATACACATATATGTGATATTTTTTTGGATATATATATATATATATATGTATATATGTGTGTGTCTGCACACATGTATTCTATATTTTATAATTGTTAACTTAATAAATTATTATAAACCATATAATTTTCTCTCTGAAATATATTTTTACTTTAAAGGAGTAAGATTATTATTGCTTATATATAGTGAAGTTTGTATGTGTACGTTAATTATTATTGCTTACAGTGGCGTTCTCTGAATATGAGAGGGCGAAAACAGCACAACGTAAAGCTCGTCAAAGCAAATGTGGCGATCCGTAAAAAGAGTCTGACTTCAGTTGGAATTTTTCAATGTAGCAATTTCATCTTTACTATAAACAACTTCCAGATCCATTAAGCCGAAAGTAATCGAGCTTTGGAGTATTCTAAGAGAAAAATATATTCTGCAAATAACAATATGCTACTTGTAAGGCAAAAAGTGGAAATATTAATTAAATGAAAATGGAATGGTTCCATAACCAAAAAAATGTCATGTTCTAACTACATTTTTTTTTATATAAAAAAATGTTAATTGACCATTTTTCTTCTTAAAAGTATGTTATATTTTAAAAATATTTTTTAACAATTGTAATATTATTATCATACTGATGGATAGACAACAACAGAAGAAGATGGGTTTTTAATAGCAATAGGAAGAGGAATCACTTAATCCATTTTTAATAATTTAATAATCCAATAGGTTAAGAAAAATACTGGATAGATCCCTATAAAAAAAAAAGACTGGATAGATCATTAATCATTCACATTATTAATTAATCAGAATAATCCAACCCACTTAACTCATTTAATTATCTTTCTTTATTAAAATATATGGATTGGATTGAACTAATTTTACGACGACTATGGTTTTTGTTACTTGATGAAACGTAAGAAACGAATTGAAAAACAAATGTTTTGAATGTCGACGCATTACTATAGATGATGACTTATAATCACATATACAAGGAGGTCACATCATTGTGAAATCTAAATTATAGTCAATGAAAGGCTGTAGTGATGTCATATTTAGCTTAATGGATAATATTATCATTATTCATTGACGTACGAAATCATAACTTTGCTGAGTGTTGCTCTGATATAGTGCAAGCTAATAATATTGTATGACTATGTCAGAGTCGTAATAGTTTATAGGAAGGAAAAACCATGATGAGGAAAGATGACAGAAACTACAAGTTTACATCACTATATAACACACATATATACATTATAGCTACGTTAAGTTGCAGCCACTATTGTAATATAAATTAAAGCATGTCTAACTTAATAATTAACTCCCACTTGTCCATGCAAACATTTGATATCGGATAATGGGCAAAAAATTAAATTTAATATAAATTAAATAAAAAATTAGTAAAATGGTGCAAGCAAGAAAATATTTAGTAAAATGGTGCATTCATTCACGCCCAAATGGAACATGTTTAAACACGTCCAAACGGGGCGTATTTTACCAGATGTTGACACTTGGCAGCATCCAGACGGGGCGCGGTGTGAACGAAAACTTCGAACGGCTATAACTTTTGACTGGGATGTCTGATTGAGACGAAATCGGTTGTCACGCGCTCGAAATTGAGAGGAGAAGCCTTGGGCAAGTTCCCGAAGGATTCGAGAACTTGCCCAAAATTTTTTCCCAAAAGAGGCTTCTAAGTGCCTCAAAATTGCAATTTAATCTTCGGAGCCCCAAAAAAATTTTTGTTTTCTGATATTTTATCTACTCAATTAGTGAATTGCAAGATATTCTTTATTTATCTAATTACTTCTCTTAATTTCAAGCGTTTTGACATAAAATACGTTTTCATCGGACATTGTTACGAAAAATTACGACTGTTCAAAGTTATATATATCGTCAATTTTACAGTATAATTTTGGAACATTTATGCATTTGTTTAGGGTTGTGGGTTAATTAACTGTTGGATTTGGTTAATTGTTTAGGGTTTAGTGGGTTCGGTTTAGGGGTTTAGGGCTTTGGGTTAATGATTAACTGTTGATGGTTCTGTTTTGCTTCTTCTCTGTGTATATGATGATGGACTTGGCACAAGTTGAAACAATGTATGTCAAGGTTCTTGCTGTAGATTTTTAATGGTTTTGGGTTTAGTGGTTTAGGGCTTTGGATTAATTAACCCTAAACACTAAACCACTAAACCCTAAAGCATAAACCCTAAATCCTAAACCATAAACCTAAATCCGAAACCCGAAACCCTAAACCATAAATCCTAAAAAATCATGTTGTTGTGGTCACAAAAATAATTTAAAAAATTGAACAAAATTAGACTATAATATCGACGATGCATAACTTTGAACAATCGTAATTTCTCGTAGCAATGTCCGATGAAAACGTATTTTATGTCAAAACGCTTGAAATTAAGAGAAGTAATTAGATAAATAAAGAATAGCTTGCAATTCACTAATTGAGAAGATAAAATTTCAGAAAACAAAAAAAATTTTGGGGATCCGAAGATTAAATCGCAATTTTGAAGCACTTAGAGGCCTCTTTTGGGAAAAATTTTTGGGCAAGTTCCCGAAGTAGCCATCGATTTCGTCTCAATCGGACATCCCAGTCAAAAGTTATAGCCGTCCGAAGTTTTCGATCACACCGCGCCCTGTCTAGATGCTGCCAAGTGTCAACATCTGGTGAAATACGCTCCGTTTGGGCGTGTTTAAACACGCCCCATTTGGACGTGAATGAGTGCACCATTTTGCTAAATATTTTCTTGCTTGCACCATTTTGCTAATTTTTTTAATTTATATTAAATTTAATTTTGAGCCCGGATAATGAATATATCCCGCACCGGCTTTAGCTGACTCGATCAAAAAGTTTTTTCTCTTTATATACTTTGTATGTACATACTGAAGATCCATGAAATGAAAAACCACTTAGTCACAAAAAAATAAAAAAATGAATAACCACCCAACAAATGGACCATGATAAATAAAAGGAAATACATGTGGTTAATTAAGCTTTAGTTGATGCTGCCAGCGATGTGTAACAGAAATGCTGGTCAGATCCTCTAAGCCTCAATTAGGCCCTTAGCTCCTACAGTCACATTGTTTTCTGTAGCAATTGCTGGTGATTGGTTCACAGTTTTTATTTTTCAGCGGGTTGTATATATTCTGCGTTTAATGCCAACTATGATTGCAAGCAATTATTCTTCAGTGGCATGAGCATTAATGTTGAATGCAATCTGATGATGTTAATCATGTTGTTAATTTGTCCACTTACTTGGTGCAAATTAAAGTGGTAGATGCACCTATAAATTTGAATCTTTGCACTTTTGTGGAATCTTTGTATCTGTCGCACTTATATACAGCTGATATATTACGTAAGTTGGGAAAGTCGACGCAACGCATCATTGATCGAAGCCAGGTATTCACATGATTATTATCTTATAGTGGAAAATTCAACGTGTCCACATTTTGCACCTAGCTAGCTAAGTGATTTGATGTCGTCATTCATTTGGCTCATGAATAGAGCGGCATTAGGATTTTAAAATCATTGAAAGCCAATCAGTAGTGTGTCATTTTGCCAGAGCTTTAATTGAGACAGCATCCGGATCAAACAATTATATATATTTTGGTTTTGCGGCAAAGGAATGTGGTTATATATTGTTTTATTAATTAATTATCCGTCTTAATATGCTTAGAAACAGTAGCATTTCCCTATTCAAATTATATTCTCCTCCTCCACTTCCTATTCTCGATATGAAATCTATGATATGAATAGGAGAATTTCAGCAAGCAATTTGAGATCATGTGAGTTATCCTAGTCTTTAAATTTATTGGTATATATATTGGCGAAACTTTTGCTTTAGTTATTTGGATCGGAGTATAATCATACTCCTTAAGCATGTGATCAAAGAGGTTTGATCATGAGATCTACTTGGTATATTGAAGAACTTTTGTTGAAAAAATGATAGATTAATCTTTTACTTTTGATTGTGGTACATGGATAACCTAAGTTCCCAAAAAAATATTTAGATGTTAATAAAAACAGTAAAAATAAGTAGCTTATGTTAAAAAGATATATAATGTCAAGATTGATGGATATCAAACTTATCATTTTCAATCCTTATTCGTATAGATTGTGAGGTGAGGGATTAAACCTTATTGCACTAATGAGTCGCATGTGAGCTTTTGGAGAATTGAAGCAAGTAGTCTTGTGATATTTGCAGTTTGACTCTTTGGTCTCAATGTTATTGCTGTGTTGCATCTATGTGGAGCTCTATATTTTTAAAGCTGAATGCTAGATGGTGGGGAGCTTGGGTGTGGTTATACTGGTGGCAGGTATTTATAACCATGACAACAAGTATTTCTTTTTGTTGTAAGTCAGAAATCATGATAGAGACTAATCATGTTCGTAGTGTGTGACTATCGTTGATTTATGAAAATTTTGCATACAGTGAGAATTAAACACAAATTCTCTTGTTAAATAAATTCTTCTTTTTCATGTGAATACAATGGAGCTTTACATTACTATGTTAATCCTATGGGTTAAAAAACTAGTACAACAAGTATCTGTAACCATGACAGCTAATTGGAAAATGCTGATCAAGGTTATCGCTTGGTTCAGAGGGAAGAAGCCACTGTATTTTCATATATTCTACGTATGCAGACATGTTCTTGTATGCTTAACTTGGTGGTGCAGGTATTAAAATTAAGCAAAACTAGATGAAGCTTTAGTACTTGAAGTTGGTGGTAGAGGTTTAATTTGGCCAAATTAGCAACTACTGGTAGCGGGGATATTAATACAAACAAATTATACTTTGATGTAATGGGGGCACATATAGCCTTTATATCAGGTGTGGCCTTGCTGTTTGCACTCCTTGTGCCGCAATCTTGACCTTATAATATGATAATATTCATTTTGCCTTTTAAAAAAAAACTTTTCAACTCACACTCTGAATTAATGAAATTCAACTCATTTTGAATCTCTTCATAATATAAAGTCAATTCAACTTGAATACTCCATATTTTAGGCTAGCTAGCTATCCGTAGAAGTATCATTTTACAAAAACAGGCAAACAGCTCGCTATTCAATCTTGGCAGCTGCTGAAAAGGACAAGTGGGTGTCGAAGGAGAAGATGGCCAATAATCGATTAAGTCTACATACAAAGTACTCATGTCTAATTAGAGGAGGAATGCAAGAGATTTTTTTTTTTTTTTTTTAAATGTGGATGAAGTGTTCATCTCCAAAGGTGCAAATGTAGGTATGGAATTAACGTGCCTGCTATGCATGCTGACATAAGAAAGAGCCACAAACACACAAACACATTCATTTAGCATTAGAATTTAGAAAGAAAAAAAAATAGAACAAGTAAACACTAAAAGTGACTTGTATAGATCTCAAATCCAACACTATGGTTAGAGGAAAACATCAATACCACTTGACCAAGTTGATTATTTAATAAACTGGTAGCAAATATAAAATATATATGTAATCTCATTATAAAATTTATTATAATTTATTATACATCGGATCATGTGAGTTAATTATTGATTCATTGAATTGATCTTTAATCTAATGATTCAATATTTTAATTGAGTTGATAATTGATTTAAGTCTAATTCATTGAATGCTTGTGATGGTGGGGTATTAGTTCGACCATACATACCAATGCCAAAGTGAATTTCTTACTGTTAGGTTCAAAATAAATTATGACAATCAATTCAGTTGGTAATGTGGTTGGCTTTTAACACTTGTATCCTCCAAAAATAGGGGGACTATTGAGCTAGTTATTTAAAGGGCTAGGATATATTTTCCGCATTGAATTATTGTTTGGTATAGTGTTGATTATTCTTTGTCATACTAGTTATAAATCATTAAATCCTAAGTGATGGCTTTATTTGGTTATGGTATTCATGATAGCAGCGGGTAACATTTTTTGCAGTGGTGGATCAAAATTTTGTATCTTATTCTTTTTGGGGTGGAATCAATATGGTCATCCTGTTGTCCATCTCTGTTTCCAATTTTTCGAACATCCTGTGCTCAATTGGGTTTTAATTTATTAATAATATAAACTTATTAAAAAAATCCCAATTAGAATCAGAATAGGCCAAGATGCTAAAATCACAAATATATCTAGCGAATGGTCTTGTGCTCAATTGGGATTTAATCTATTAATAAAAGATTCTTATAAAAAAAAAAACACCAATTACAGTCAGAATAGGCCATGTTAAAATCATAAATGTTAAGTGCATGTTTGATTTTTAATTCCATTGATCAAAAGTAATTTTGTTTTTATTCCTTGAATCTATATTAAAACACAAGTCGTAACAATTTTAATTACAAACCGAACATATTCTTAAAAGAGAAATTTAGAGTATTTGTTCAATTTAGATTTAATTTATTAATAAAAAAATCTTATAGAAAAACACCAATTACAATCAGAACAGGCGAACGTGTTAAAATCACAGATGCTAAGAGGGGTATTTAGTGAAGCCAGCATAATGACACCACACAATATTGTAACATGATTTTACTCATTGTCTTTCCAATCGTTTTTTTTTTTTTTTTTTTTCAAAAAATGAATCGTTGGTTACCAATAAAACGAGGCCTGCTAATGCCATTAACCATAAGAAATAAATTAAGAGCAAAATTGAAATTGTGTTTACTTTAATCAGTGAAATTACAGAACAATGTGTCTTTAATTTCAATGTGTAGCTTCTAAACATTGCACTTCATCCCAACTATATTCTTTATTCCTGTGTTGCTGCTGCTAGAAACTATGTAACAGAAGGGGGGAAAAAACAATGGAACTATCTGAATCCCAATCTCAATGACTTAGAACCAAGAAGCAACACTGGTGTCGTCCTCCTTCGAGAAATAGAGTGAAGTAAAACGGAAGCAGAAGATAGAGCAGAAACTCCAACCCCGTGTTGTTGATTTAGTTCCTGGGCCGAGTTATTGACGAGATTGGTGATATCAGCAAGAGGGACTCTCTTCATCTTCCTCTTGAAAGATTGAGCCATGAGAGGAATTGGGTTCTTCTTCGTTTCCAACTTGGTGCAACCTGGAGGAATGTTCTCTTTGTTGCTCTCACCGTGTGTGAGCGTGAAGGTACCCTCCATTGCTAACTAACACAAATTTCAAGGAAGAAGGAAACAGAAGCACCTCGCAGGTTGTGAAAGTGAAAGGATAGTGGTGAAACGAGGTATTTAAACATTGTTGTTTGTTTGAAATTGGAGGGAGAATGAAAGAGAAGGAGGGCGTGCGAAAAAGAATTGAGAAATTTTGGAGCGTGGAGTGTTTTTTTATTGTTGTTCTTGTTTTGAATTTGGTTGTCATTAAGTGTCGGAAAATTAGATTTGGCGGTGGCGGTAAACGTCAAAAAAAAAAAAAAAAAGGAGTCCAAGACATGTTTTTCAAGGTGCCACGTGGCAGTGAAAAATATTAGCGGGCTATTAAAAATTTTGGTTTTTGTTTAAACCATTTAAAGAGGGAACCGTGATACTTTGAAAGCGCCGACATGAAGGAGCGAAAAATGATTGGCCAAAACCTTGTTTAGCGCTTCTTCTTTTTTTCC
This sequence comes from Glycine tomentella, assembly GCA_007407185.1. Classification (NCBI taxonomy): domain Eukaryota; kingdom Viridiplantae; phylum Streptophyta; class Magnoliopsida; order Fabales; family Fabaceae; genus Glycine; species Glycine tomentella. Next base: position 1,881,610 of record PYAF01002678.1, on the reverse strand, counting down.
TCTATGAAATTTGTGCATGAATTTGCTCTGGAATTTGGGAAACAGAGTTTCAAGTTTCAACTTACGATGATCCTTATTTAATCCATCATTTCTTTTATCTATCATTTTTAAAAGATATTTCTTATTTTTATAACTTTAAAAATTATATATGACATTAATTATTATATTTGTAATAATATTTTGATCAACAAAATTTAGAATAAAAGTATAAATACATAAGATGTCAAAATAATATTAAGAGGTATAAAATGTATCAAAAAATTTACAATTTTCTAGACATAACTTTTCTTGGCTCACCTTGTGCTTTAATTTAGATACCTGTGCTTAATAAAATTTATTTTTGCCTTCCAAAAAAATATGAATATACTAATTATATTTTTAATCATGTTATATATTATTGAATAATAAATAAAATTAAAGAGATAAATATAGCATTTATTTTGTTTTTTTTTAATTTTTATTAGTCTTTTTTTTCTTAGAAAAAAGTTGCCATTTTAAAAGTTAAGATAACGAGTTTCATATTTTGAATGGCTTTGTTAATATGAATTTATCTTTTTAAGTTCCGCTGACACATTTTCATCTTATTGCTTTTATTTTCATGAGCTGAATGGAACCTATTTTAGGGGATTTTCTATGAAATTTTTAATAGATAATTTTTAATCTAAAATTTAAAAAAATCATTTTTAATATGGTTGGTTAATTTTTTGAAAGATGCCAAAACAAAACAAAAAATACTTATTTTACTAGTACTTTGTTATAAAAAAATAGCTTTTTTAAAAAAATCTAAAACAAAATTATTTGATTTAATACTTTTTTTAAAAAACTTGTCCAAATGCTGTAAAAAAATATCTAAATAAAATATTTTTACTAAATGTAAGATATGGATTAAGAAAAAGCTAACACATGTTTATCACACATTATTTATTATTAAACAAAAAATAAATTTCATGAGTCTTACTATGGATTAATTAAGCATGCTGGGCTTCGAACTAAAGTTCTAGCAGTAAAGCCCATAGTTCATAGCCCATAAACAAGAACCTAGTTGGGTCTTAACGGATCACTCAACCTATTAAGGCCATACAAATGGGTACCTATTCTTCGGACTTCAAGCAGGATGGACTGAGCATGATCAGGAAGCTATACATATATTGATTAAAATTTCTTTTTAGTTTTTTTTTAGTGCACATTTGGTGACTGTATATTGATCATTTTCAAAAGTAATTAGTTTTTCTCAGAAAAAAGTAATAATTTTTTAAAAAAATTATTTTAGGTTGATTCTTTAACGTTTTTTTGTTGCAATTTAATTCTTTATCTCTTTTTCAAGTTTCATTTAATTTGTTTTTGTCTTCACCAGAAAAGAATAAATTCTTTTTGTCAAATTATTAGTTTCACTTCATAACTTAACTCTTTCTTATTTAAGATATAGTAGAACTTCCATTAGTCAGTCAATTCTGAATATATCTACCAATTTGTTAATAAGTTAATAAATTGCTGTGAATATAGACTATTCTAATTCTTACTGGAAGAAAGTTGTGGAATTATAAATAGACGCACATCAAATGAAGAAAGAGAGAGGCATCTTAACTTTATATATACTTGCTTCTACAGCAGCCAAACATTTTTCGTGGTCCTTAAAGTATATCACCCTTTTCCAACTATTGCCAAGTTGTATGTATAATTTCCTTTAGGCTTTAGGGTAAAGGATAACTCAAATAAGACCACACCCAATTAGAACTCCCCACTTACTACACTGTCGTTTTCTCTCTCACACACACCCCAAAAAAAAAAAAAAATGCAATATTCCATTATCTACTTTCTTACCTTCTAGTAATGCTAAAGATTTTACTATTAGCTAGATTCATAGTTTGTTTCTCATTTTTATAAGTAACTTTATTTTCTCAACCTATTTTTTGAATTGATAAATATGTCTTTATGTATTCAATATTTTTGTTTTCAATTTTTAGCAAAAGCAGTATCTTTTCTAAATTTTCAAACAGCAAAAGGAGGGAAAGAAATTAAAACAATTTTAAATGTATAGAACTATATATAGTTCATTTAACTTTTTTTCCTGAAGCCCCTCCACATTTCACACAAGGAAAATGGAGAGCCTTGCTTGCTGTATACAAATTGTTCTTAGTGAATTTTTATATAAGTTAATAAAGTAAATCTGGGCTTTGTGAATTGACCTTATAATAAATTTGGATCAATATGTGTTCGATCGAGTGAGATTGTTTGTTTCATCCCATTGTTATTAATTATACATACAGCTCCATGGACGCTGACATGTAGAGATATGGAAGGGGAGTGGGGATCCATTTTCATTTATCACATACTCTCACAATCACAACGAAAATAAAAAATCAGAGTAAGTGGATGCCTTGATGGTCTAAGCAGTGACCTCACTCATAAAAAAAAATGGGACAAAATAATCAAATCAAATATATATACATACCTGGAAGACCAAAATTGACAGGTCTAGCTCACTCGAGACATTATCATGTGTAAAAATCTAGCAAACATCTAAGAAATTAAATAAATAAATAAAATCTAGCAAACAAAAGTTGAGACAAATTTTGTACCGAAAAAGGTTGAGGCAAATTCCAATTGATACGTAATGATCAACTGTCGATTCTTTCCCTCCATGACTACCCATTAGTTTATATAATTTGTGATTGGTGCCTTTTTCCGAAAGTTTTGCTATCTTGCAGCAAAAATAAATAAAGGTGTGAGAAGGGCCTGTATTTAAACTTTTTTTTTTTAAAAAAAAAAAAACTAATTAAAAAAGAATGTTGGAAAAGTATAGTTCCTCCCAAACAGATAAAGTACTAAACCAATTTCATGGTTGAGATTCTTGACAGTGACTCCCTCCTTTGCTCAACTTGCCTAAGTCATAATCACGAGTAAAAAGAAAAGATGTTACCGGACCCACCGTTCGAATGATTGGGACTTGGGACTTGGGAGCTTCAGGAAAAGATAAAAAAAGAAAAGAAGCCTCGCACTATCGAACCAGAATTCTGCTATTGAACTCGTGGAAAAGAATTTAACCATCTGTTGGCTAGGGTTTCAAAAAAATACAAGTATATATAATTGACTGTAATTTTATCTCCTCACATGGTTTAACTTTTCCTTTTTTTCTTTCTGTCGGTGATTAATCCTTACCTTTGGCCTAATGATACTCATACGCGCATTCTGATCCATATTGTAAGTGTATAGTATTTGGAAAATATAAATCTCGTAGTTATTACATGATTTGATACTATCACATGCATATATATAATTCAGACTGATTTCTATATGACATATAACTGATATTTTTAATTTACGCAAAAAAAGTTAATATGAATCAATTGCATGTTTACTAGAAATTAAGTTGAAACTATACAATAGTTTTGATTCAAAACATGTAATAATTTCTCATTTCATAAGAATTTATACAGCTTAAACTCTTGTGTCTTTTGTAAGAATGAGTTAAGTTAAAAAATTATAATGGTATGAGTGTCTATCCAAATTAGGCCCGAAGAAGGAAAAGAAAAAAGAACTTTTACAGAGTAATTTCTGCAACAGTGCTTTCTGCCCCTTGCCTTTGTAAAGCAATGTTATGTTACTATACCCTTGTCTTTGTTATGTTTAACCTTGTCAGATCTGCTACACACCTTCCTTTCTCAACAGCTGCTGTTCTTTTTCCCATGAAAAAAGACAAGTGCGTTTCTGTATCTTGATTTTAAAGGAAATAATGGACCACGTTGTACAATTCAAAGTTAATTTAGGTTTGGTTTTCAAAGAATAGAAATTGCTTTCAAACGCAGCTGTATATAGTATATTGAAAATGGCGAATGGTGGAATATATGGATGAATGTTGGTTTGAATTGGGTCAAGTTGCAATCTTGCTTCCCTGTCCAAGATGGGTACATCTTAAAATAGTCATCGATTTTATATATACCAAGCTCAATATATACATATTAATTGTCAATTTGTATCAAAAGGCAAAAGTTTTACTTGTGAACAGTTTTGGGGGGCCATGGTCACATTTGCAAGTGGGACACACCATTTTGATTGCCCTCTGAACCATGCGCAATCAATTAATTATCCATTAGGGTACAACAACACGTTGTGTTGGGATGTAGATTGTTAGCACATTTGCAGATGTTCTTTGCACCAGTGATCGATCATTGTAAAGACCAATGATTCTTTCATTGGATTTTGGTTCTGCCCTGTTTGGATTTTCTTTTTTGCGCTTCTTCATTTTCATGTGATGGCAGTAAAAGGGAACAGTTAGGGCGTAATCAAGTGTCAACCATGCATTTTCTACCATAGTGTTTAGAAAAAAAAAATACTGGGGATGCCCTGAAAACATGGGAGGAAACAGAACTCAAAACCCTACTTTGGTTAAATGTAAAAAAACCAAATGAATATATCCCGTTTATTTAATTTACCTTCTTAAAAAGTGGATAAATATGTATATATCATTTGGTGAGTACCAATACAGCATGATTGAGAAATAATTTTATCTTTCCTTAGTTAAAAAAAATATTACCATTTTGTGAGTGCATTTATTTAGTCTGGTATTATTTGTCACTTGTGAGAGTATTTGATGCTTGATAGATACATGTCAGTTGAGCAATAAATTACCTGAATGTGTAATCCAAAGTTTATAGGCAAGAAAGACTTGGCCCGTGCTGTGTAGAATCGCCTTATCATAAATTGCATTCAAACAATGTTCATTCCTTGTTGTATTTGTCTCTATCTTGGTGAGATGAGAGGCACAGACACACTAGCTTGTAAGGAAGAGTAGAATATGATCAGTAGCAGCGGACCATTAAATATTATCTTGGATCACGCGCCTGTTTGGTTGATTTCGTTGTTTTTGACACTTATTTTTAGAGTTAGACTCAGAATATGGAGAGGTTGCAGGCTCAGCCTCAGCCTCTATCTATCACTGCCATTGTCCTTTTCTAGGACTGCACATTGTTCTGTACTTTTGTCTCTACCAGCATGCATGCACCATCAGCTCACACACCAGCCAATAAACTCTCTCTCTCTCTCTCTCTCTCTCTCCTTCTTATGTGAAATAGCTTTCACAGGCCTATGAAAACAAATGCCTTAAGTGGAAGATGCAGCTTAATTAGTTGAAGAGAAATGGAGAAATAGCTTCCACCATGTGAGTTACTTCTATCAGAAACGAATTGCAAGTCTACATAATAGTGCTATATAAGAGCATCTTCAATAGAAGGTGTTCATTGAGTTTATATCAATAAGAAATTATTTCTTAGAAAAAATTATGCATTTAAGAGTATCTAGATGACATCAAAGTTCCTTCACAAAAAAATTGGATTTCTAATATATAGAATTTCTTATTTTTCAAACATCACCAATCAAAGAGTTTTTGGAGTTTCTTGCAATTTTTTTGTATTGGAACAAAATTTGATTAAAGTTATTATGAGTGATATGATACTATAGGGATCATAAAAAGATGAATAAGTGACTCTAAAAAACTCATATAAACACTTCTCATTGAATATGCTAAATGCTTACATTGTCTTAAAACGTCGATTAAGAGATAAAAATTTAAAAAAAGTCATATTTAATTAGAACGTAAGGAACCATGTCATTCATGTATAAATTGTTGCTTATCATCAATTGAATTTTTGTTTTATCTTGGATCGCATATCACTAGTATTCTTTAATCTATTAGACCAAAAATTAAAATAATTTTATTTGTTGGGTGTGACTGTTACTAGATTAATAGAATGTTACATACACTAAAAAGATATAATTCTCATAAATGTAAATACGATGAGATCTTATATCATTAAATCAATCATTTGAATCTAATGATAAATTGATTCATTTTTAATAACTTAAAATCGTATTAAAGATAATTAGATGATTAAGATTGACACTATAAATTTTTTTATATTTATGAAAATTTAACTGTATTTTTTTTACTGAAATTTATTATTCATATACTTTATTATGATTAATTGATTATCAATATACTCTTTCAACGTATATTTTTTAAAAATATATATTTATGCATTCCTTATCAATATTGTATCTATAATGGCTATCTATAATTAAACAACATAATTTCAACTTTTTAAAAAAAAAAAAAAATTATGCACTCCTTAACAACATCATATCTATAATAGCTATCTATAAATAAACAGTATAATTTTAATTCTCTAATTATTTACCATTTTTTTAGAGTAAATTACACTCGCACCATTTGTATTTTATATTTTAATTGTAAAACCCAAATAATCTCCTCCTAATTAGTTTTAGAATTTACGATTCACGTTCCATTCTCCTCTTCACCATTTGTGAGTATTGTTCATCTTCCTCTTATTGGCGAGTTCTTCTTCAGCGTCCATGGAGTGCAAGTTCTTTTTCTCTTACGACATTTACGTTCCATTCCTCTTCACTATTCATGAGTTTTTTCTCTTCGAATTCTCCATTGTTCCTCCGTTTGTCTTCTTCTTCGACGTTCACGAGTACTGTGTTTCTCTTCCTATTCCACGATTTCTATTCACGCTAGGATTATGCTTGTAAGTGACCATTGGACTTGTATATATGTTATTTTTTAAGATTATTTATTTAATTTTGATTGTCTATTGTTGCCTATTTCTGAATGGCGTTTCAAAGAAGGATCAGTTTGAGACCACTTATGATTTTTAAAATCATTTGTTTATTATTCTTGATTAAAATAGTGTTGATGTTTTGGACTACAGTAATACAATGGATGAACTGAAATACATGGGTCCTGAATCAGACAACGTGGATATTTTGATCCACTTTACGGACCAACACGACGAACAAGTGAGATATGCAATATTGATCCTAATAAGTTTGAAATGTTCAAGGCTGTGAACAACATTGCTAATGATTTAGATTTGTCACCATGTCACTCTTTTATTTGGTGGTTTAGTTCTATTATTAGTGGTAAAATTCTTATCTTAAGAATTATCATAATGTACTGAAAAATGTTTGCTAAGAATCAAAATTTAGTTCATATGTATGTTAGTAGAATAAAGGATGAGAAGAAGAGTGTTAACAATATATACCAAATAAACGAGATCACGTTCAACAAAATGTTGGATTTACGTCCAACTAAGAAAAAATAAAAAAGAAGCAAAAATCTTAAAATATTTTTAGATTAAGAGGAAAAAGATGGAGATGTTTTAGACATAAAATTTTATCAAAAATTATATAATCAATATGTATCTAATTTTTATTAAATTATTAAACTATATTTAAGAAAGAAAAGATAGAGTATAATGTAAATTAAACAATTTAAAAAATTTAGATGAAAAAAACAAAGGTATCTTATAAAATTTGAGCAACATACGGAAATATGAGTATAATTTAGTCTTCTTTTTTAACCGACTAAGTGTAACTTCTGAAAGTGCCGTTACCGGCATGGGAAGTTGCGAATTTGACTGTAGACTAACGAATTGCATGCGTAAGTGTGACTTGGCTTCTAACGAAAAAGAGAGGAATGGAGAAAACTTATGTAATAAACACTTATATTTATTATTTTTTGTCTTTTTATTATTATTATTATTATTATTATTATTATTATTATTATATATATTATAGCAAAACTTTATACCAAGATTATAAATTATTTATTAATGAAAAATCTAAAATTTGAACATAAAATTACACTATTTTATTAACATTAACTCTTGAAATTGATTTTAAATATTTTTTAAATATATCTAAAAGTACTAGAATTTAATTAGAAAAATATCTATTAAACTTTTATGTAATAAATAATTTTAATAAAAAATGTCACTTTAAAGGTTTAAATGTTGATGTGAACATTTTTTTATACAGTTATCAAGATAATTACCAAAATAAAATATCTTATAAATTTTTCTAAAAGAGTTGTACATTGAAGAATAAGAAAAAGGTATAATCCTTGACGTAACAGTACGGTTGTCGTCGCCTTGTGATCTAGAAATCGTGAGTTTAAATTTCAGAAACAGTCTCTTCACTTGTAATAAAATTGTACATGTCAATTTTTTAAATATGTTAGCTAAGTTGTGTTCAACAAAGGATTGATCCTTTGACATTAGTCTAAGAGTAATACTTATTTTTTTGTTTTAAAGATATAATTAGGTAACATTAGTCTTGTTTTGAATAATAGATATTATAAAATGATAATTTAGTGTTATTTTTTTATATATCAAATTGGTCCTTATTTATATTTGATGTCAACAGTTGACATTAAATTATTACTCCAATTAATGATTTGCAAAGTAGTCCCAAACTGAAGTTTTTCTAATGAATGTCACATTAATAGAGTTTGTACAAATTGGTTTCTTGTTCTTCCATTACATCATATTTACATTAATATTACCTACGACATTAGGGCCATGTCAAAACTATGAAGCAGATATTTTTATGTTGGGTACCTAAGTTTTGGTCAATAGATCATTTGAGTAACGTGCAAGTGAGGGTAACTCTTAAAGTAACTGTACTAACGGACCCCGACCAGAAAAGAGAGATATTTTGACCAATGTGATGTAATGTAATGCAATAATAATAAATAAGACCAAAAGTTCAAAATAGTGCAAAATTACAAGCACCAGTGTAATGTTCACAGTCCTACATTAACAAGAGAATAGCTAGCTGTAAATATCAAACTACAAATCTTAATAGACACTAATTTGGTGACTCTCGGTACATATTTCAAAGACGTCATGAATTATTTGTAAAAAATCATTTTATTTTTTATCTATCAATGTAAATTTGTAAGTCGTTAAGTTTATCAGTAAAAGTTCACACATGATCGGAAAATAAAGAGGAAAAGAATAATTAAAGCGAGAAGAAAGTAAAAAAGAAGAAGAAACACATTGTGTGTTGCTTTCATGTTTTTTAGCAGATGCCTTACACAACCTTTTATTTTTCATTTTTTAGGTGCTTCACTTTAAGTACAAGATTCTAGTCATATCCTCAATGTACATTTCCGATCAATATTAGAATTAGCTCTAATAAATATTTCATTTACCTTTTTCTTCATGTAATTATGATGAAAAACAAAAAACAACATTGCCTAGGCATCAAGGTTTAAATTATAGTTGCAATGGTAGTTATGGAGACTTACAAATCTTAAGATTACAAACAATTGTCGACAAATGATGTCAATGCAGTTATAATTGCAATTATGATGAGATCACAAAGACTTCATTAACCCTGATATTGAGGTACCAATTGCATGTTTCCCGAATCACAATTTAAAACTTTATTTCAGATAATAATATAGATTAATCGTAGAGTTTAATTTTTATGCAAGAAGAAGAGGGTAAAATAATTTTATATTATTATTTAATTATAAATTATCATTTAAATTTTTTTAAATAATTATTTTAAAAATCAACAAACTTACCATACATAATTAAATGTAAATTTTTTTAATACATAATATTTTTCTCTTAATGATATACCCACCAACAAACAAGTGTCTAAAAAGAAAAGTGAAAACAACATATTAATGAACGGTTTGTGTGGTACTCCTTGCACCATCTATTTATCCTAGTGTTTTCTTTTGCTGATCTAAAAAATAAAGCAATAGTAAAAATAGTATACCGTAAAAAAAACTAGTATAGTATACCAAATTAGCTTGTAAAATTATAAGTACTGGTCAATTTAATTCATGAAAATATAAAATATGTCATTTAAATTTCTAAAATTAACAAATAATAATAATACAAATGATTATAATTTTGAAAATTAAAATAACTATTATTTCATACTTTTAGGAACTAGAATAATATTTTTTATAATTTAGGGATTAAATTAGTTTATATTTATAATTTTAAGAACTCATTTGGTTATTACTCATTTTTCTGTTGACTCGTATATAAGAATAAACATGTGTCATTACTAAAAGACTTGGGCGGCTAGTCTCATCGATCTATATACATATTAGAAGCAGCTAGATTAATAAACTTGCACTAATTATTTATGAAGCTTGAAAGGGATTTGTGGGCATATCCACTATATTTAAGTCATCTCATAAACCCTACACGCCCTTTTCCAGTAATTACCTTACCCAACTTGGTGTAAACTAACCGGGATGAAAGAGTATATATGTAGTTCAACTTCCTTTTTTTTTTTTTTTTTTTTTCTTGAGTTAGAGATTAAAGGTGTTTTTCAACTCTCTATGTGTTAAAGATTAATCCTACTAGTAATATTTGACTGTGATTGATCCAAAAAAATTTACACCCAAAGAAAATTAACAAAGAATTATCTTACTAAATAAATTAGTTGTTATATGTGAAAGTAATGTGATTTTATACTTATATCGCGATATCTATCCTTTGGATTTCAAATTTTTTCTCTGTACACACGAAGAAGATTGATATTGGGTTATCGACGATTCCAATTTTCATTGGTTACATACTTTCATGCTTTTTTCATAACTTTTATTTCACAATTAATTACCACTATTAAAAAAATATAATTTCCTTATTTCTCTCTTCTTTACCTTTTGTAGATACAACTAGGGACGGATTCAGAAAACCATTAAAAAGAGGTTGATTTTTTTTTTTTACTTTAATTATTTAAATATTTAATTTCTAACAAATAGATATTTAACAAACAATAACTTATAAATTTATTTATTAATTTTTAAGGTCAAATTAAAGTTGATTTTTCATTTCAAATGATACACGAAGGAAATTATTCATAATAATTTTTTGTTTCAAGTTTTGGAAAAAAAAAATGATCTCACAAACACAATAACAATCAAATAAACAATAATCTCACCATAACAAAAAAGGAACAAAATCATTAGATATATAATAACCAGAATAAAATATGTTTTTAGTCTCTTATCATACAATTTAGCCCTGAAATTTATAAAAAAAAATTGCGGTTTTAATTTATGGTCTTGCTCCTCAATTTTAACACTTCTTTTAATATCAAGTTGTGAAGAGAAACTAAAATTCATACGAAAGTTAGTAGACTAAAAACAAAATTCAATGAAAATATAAAGACTAAAACATATTTTTATCCTAAATAACTAAAAGCATCAAATCTTATAACAATTATATACAATAATTAGATATATAATCTTAATTTTAATAATGGATCTTAATTTTTTTATGAAGTATGATGTAATCTTACTAATAACTAATTTTAATAATTAGATATATAAATAGATAAATGAGACTTATAATAATACATAAACCATAATTAATTTAGGTCATAACAATCGATAAAAAGTCATAAAAATATCATTCTTATTATATTTATTACTTAATATACATATCTCTTTGAGTTAAATTATAATTAGTGACAACAAATATTATTAAAAAATTAATATATAATCATGTGATAACATATATTGTTAGATTTATTAATACGTAAATATGTTTTTACCTATAATAATATATATTTTATTAATTATTATATATTTATTAAATTTTCTGAGGGAGGATTACCAAAAAAAAAAAAGCTTTGTGGGAGGGAGGGAGGGCTAAAGTCGCTGCTAGCCCCCCTATATCCGTATCTGGATACAACTCTTAATTCCCCTCCTCTTGATCTTTTCAAAATACAAACTAACTTTTAAAGGAAATTTTGGCTTAAATAAGAATTTAGTTCTGGTAAGTTCACACTTATAATAACTAAAAAGAATGAGTCAAACTCCAAAAGAGGAGCTTAAAAGATTAAATCGTGGAGAAATTAATTAATTGTTGACAGTTTCTAAGAGTTCAATCTCATAATAATGTTTATGGAAATATCCTATTAAAAAAATGCTTGATTGAAGATTAGGAGGAAAGAGATGGAAATATGGGCTATTACTAAAAAAAAATATATTATTATTATTATTATTATTATTATTGCAAAAATATTATTTATGAACATCCCTCCTTGTTAGGCTAAATCTTAAATGAGTTAGGTTGGCAAGCCCCCCAATGATTGTCCTAGCCTATTTTTACTCATAGATGGAAGGGGTAATTTTTCATTTGAAAAAAAAATTCTCTTATTTTTTTTTTTTGTGAAATAAGAGGAATAAAATAAGAAATTATAATGTAATATTTTGATAATTATTTATTCATTTGTGTAAGCAGCTTATATTCGGTTCTCAATTTTAAAAAAATACATATTATTTCTATTTTACCTTAGAAATTCCTCCATTAAACACATAAATGGTTCCTATCATAATTAAATAGAATATAACTTTTACATTGTGAAGTGAATAAATTAATGTCAAATTCACAATTAAATGAAGAAAACGTACTTCGTCTTTATATTTTTAAATGTATTTTTATTTAGACTCAAATGCAAGAGGAAGAATGGTTAGAAAGCACTACAAGTGAGACTGTGAGAGATCATCATCAAATAAAAAACTAAAATCAGAATTGAAGAAAACTTGAAAAGAATGTTCGCTTAGCACATACTGATTTGCTAGCACGTCTTCAAATGCATTATTCCTTTCCCTTACCCACAATATTAATTTGCAATGAATGATCTGAATCTCCACCCCCACATCCACAGTTGCACTCACCCGATCCCTACACGTTGCCTTTCTTCTTTAATCTCTACAAATGTTTTTTTTTTTTAATAATTCTAAGCCATATGGTGTTAGGGCTTCCGTGTGGAGATTAGGGATTCACACCTTAAACAATATCTATAAAAACAAATTTTTAAAAATAATTCACGTGTACTTTAGCTGATAAAAAAAGTTGCTAAATGCTATTATAATGTTAGCACCTTCAAGATAATTTAAAAATTTATGCTAAAACTTCTCGTTTACCCTAAATACAGTGCAAGAAGAAAGATTATATAATTTATAGAAGGCGATATGCAAGTAACCCGCATCACCATGTTAAAGTTTTGCATTAAAATCTACCCAAAAAATAAAAAGAAGAGGAGAAAAAGTTATGCATTAAATTGCAGGTTAATTAATAATTCATAAAACAAGTTGCCATAACTTGCCAATAGTACCACTACTTGATAAGCAACAAGCTCGTTAGTGCATGCTGCATACCCTTTGTTGTTCTAGTTGAGCAAAAATTCGTCGTTTTTGAATGTCTGAGGGAGACATGATTATTTTAGTTGGAAGAAAAAGTGTAGGAGAGTAATGAGAATGTACAGTGGTGGATGCTGTTTCTTTTAGCGAAATCAAACATTTTCTTAATAGTGAAGCTGCAAAGTACAGATAGGAAAGAAACCAAAAAAGCTGTTAGATGTCATTATCAAAGGCTTAAAAAGGTGTGGGTAGAAGAGATGGCCATTGAGAGTTACCTCTCTATCATTCATGACCTTAATCATAGATCATCACTAGCATCCATCTAGAGTTATTAAACAAAGTTTCAAGAGTGAGTGAGTATATTCTATATATTTTTTTTTATTGATAAATATTAATTATTAATTTATTAATTTTTATTAAAAGGAGCAGTGATTGAACATACATTTTTTTCTCCTACACTTCTTTATTAACCATCCAAATAATTTTATATCTATGTATTTATTATACTATTATATATTAGTGAGGAGAAAGTTGAGGGTTTGGTTAAACTCTGAAGAGATGAGTTGGGGTTTGTGACAAGGCCTTATTATTATAAATTTTGCGTTTGTGGGGCTAAAAAACGACCAAAAGATCTTTAATCTCTTCTCTGAGCACACTCTGCCTCTCTTTGCAGAAGCATCAACAAGCTCTCATAGGCCACAGGTACCATTTTTTCTCCCCCTCCCATTCTTTCTTGCAATCCCATGTGACATCTCCTTAGCTCAATCAAAAGTTGGATCAGTCACAGAGTTCAATGTCCTATTGTAGTTTGTGTTTTTACCTCCCCTCCCAGTACAACCACCAACCACTTCAAGTCATTGAAAGTTGAAATGAATCTGCATACTCTTCACAAATATTTTGGGATGCACACGTAAACAAAGAAACATCAACTCCAACTCCAATAATCTACTAAAAAAATTTACTATGTCCTTTTACTCCCTTGTTTGTAGATAAAAGCCAGACACGTGAGTCAGTCACCAAGATAGCATTTAGTAATTAGCTTTTGTTTGTGTTTTGTTGTGTGTGTTATGACTGTTATCCATTGTGCTAGTGTTATTCGATAGGGAATCTTATGAGGTTGCAATTGCAGGTTTTGTTTTTTTGGGATCAGCAGCAGTGGCAGAAGCAGAAGCCTCAACAAGTAACCACAGTTAATAGTGTCAGGAACTAAGCAAAACCAAAGAGTACTACCAACTACCATACCATAGTACCAATCTCAACAAAACCTACAAGAAACAACCCTTTAGAAGAGTAAAAGAAAAAAAGGAATCTGAATCTCACCCTATAGACACAAGAATAAAAAAAAGGAGAACAATTTTTTAGCATATAAAGTGGGTGTCAATTGTCATCACTCATCACACAACGTGTGCAAACAGCAAAAGGGACTAAATAAACTATGCAGAAGGCACAATAGAAGAAACTGAGGAATGGGCATGAAGAGCACTGGGGGAGAGATTGTTCAAGTCCAAGGAGGGCACATTGTTCGGTCCACAGGTAGAAAAGATAGGCACAGCAAGGTTTACACTGCAAAGGGTCCTCGTGATCGAAGGGTTAGGCTCTCAGCACACACTGCTATTCAGTTCTACGATGTTCAAGATCGTTTAGGCTATGATAGACCAAGCAAAGCCGTGGACTGGCTCATCAAGAAGGCCAAGAATGCTATTGACAAGCTTGCTGAGCTTCCTCCATGGCATCCTAATCCTAACACTACTGCTGCAGATGCCGAGAACAACAACAACAACAATGCAGGGTCAAGTGACATGGCCATTGCAGAACAATCAGAGTCTTCTGGTTACAATTTTCAGCTACAAAGGCAATTAGGTGAGGACCATGATAACCAACACCATTCAGCTTTCATTCCTTCACCTATTGACACTGATGCAATAGCCTTCTTTCCCACAACCACTGCAACCTCCTCCATCAATTTCCAAACCTATCCTCCTGACATAATCTCAAGAACCAACAACTCCACTGAGGATCTTGGCCTTTCCCTTCACTCCTTCCAAGACCCTGGTTTGATTCATCATGGCCAGTCCCAAGCAGGTACAAACCAAACACAAACACCTTCCAATGACCAAACCCTCTTCTCTGGCTCAACTCAAGTGGGGTTTGAGGCCAACTACCCCAGGATTGTGACTTGGAACAGTGATGCAAGCACCGATATGAACAGAACCGGGTTTATGGTCAATTCACCATCAGCACTTCTAGGCCAAGGTGGTTCTGCTGCATATTCCCAAAGGGGGACCCTTCAGTCCAGTTTCTCACCAACACTTCGTCCTTGGAGTGACATTCCAATGGCTTCATCAGAACATCATCACAAGTCACAACAAGCTTCCATCTTCGGCAGCAGGTTTTTGTCTGATGCATTGCCAGGGTTCTGCATTCCTGCTAGAATCCAAGGAGAGGATGAGGGCCATGGAGTTCGTAACGACAGGCGATCATCTTCTTCTCCTAATTCTCATCTCTGACCACAAAGTTGAACTGCACAATGCTGCACTGTTCCTTATCTATCAGGTACTTTGCTGGTTATCCATTTCTTTTTTTCTTGTACAGTAATGGTAAACAATATCAGAGAAGGAAAAAGGAAAGGGGAAAGGGACCACTTTATGTGATTTGTGCAAACATGTCATCTTTTGTTTTTAATGGAAGAAAGAATGAAAACAGATCAAAGTCATTTCCCATGCAAACCTGCAGATTAAGTAACAAAATTATTGCAATTTGCCCCCACTGACTATTATTAATATTATTATTCATTTTTTAAAATTCCTCTCATGGATTTTGCTATGCAGGACAAGAGCATTGCCTACCAGACTTTAAAACGTGGGAAGATTAAGATGGACACATTTTGATGTTCTACACAATTTTATCTGGTTGGATTCAGCTTTTTTATGGCTTTCTTTCCCCCCTCCTTATTGCAGCCATTTACGTTGGTGCTTTATATATTTTTTAAGGAAAAAGAGATATTTATGTATTATGCATTATATTTACATGATACTTTGCTCAATTTATATATGGCTTTAAGCTGGATTATTCCGTGGTTGTATCCGGTATCGTTTCTTTAATGTCGAGAATAGCATAGTTCATCCAATATCAAGTGAACAGAAGAGGTTTCATGTCAATTCTTGGTGAACCCCACTTCAAGAAAAACTTGAATCTAGTATGGTTTCGATTTAGTTATTCTCCCCTGTAGTAGAAAGGCATTTTGCTTTCCTTTTTCCCCAAGTACATTTAAAGGAACACGTTAGTAGTCAAAAACACTATCTTGAACCATTTGGATTTGTATTTCTGCATCTGCTTCAATTTCAAGTAACACCATCAGGAAGGAACTACAGATGGCTTGTAATGTTTCAAATAATAGGCGAAGTTGTAAAATGTGATTGTGGTTGAGGTTTTGCAATGTATGATATCTTAGAAAATCGAAGACAAATAAGACTAATACATTGTAAATGTAGTCATGTAGTTGCAAAAAGTCCCAAAACCTTGATGTTAATGTTACAGCTACAATTATAAATGCGGCTACAGTTGCTAGTACAGTACATTGCAATTATGGGCTATTTTTTCCTAACCTTGGTAATAAGGCAAGTTAATTAACTCCATTTTCATTCCTTAAAATTCATGTGTAGGTAATTTTTTATATATCAAAGATTTGGAGCTCTTTTTCATTAAATATTTTAACGTTAATGTTCTTGTTAGTATCTTTTATCTCTAAGGCGTAAAGGTATTTGATTTTACATTTACAGAAATTTCCAAAGTAGTAAAATTTGTTACTTAGAAAGAAATGAATGTTGGAGTCTTGAGAAACCTAAAAACAAGCACGCACTAACTCCATCTAAGCATTTACATGGTATACTACTAGCTGACAGCTGAGATTAAAACGATAATATGCGAAAATTTGAGGAATTAAAGAGATAACATGAGAACTTTTTAAGGATGAAGATTGGGATTAAATCATTATTCTAATTGTCATCCAATGTAGTTGTAGTATCAAGTATATTATCGTACTGTTATAAATTGTTTGCTTGCTTGATTTTGTCTGAGTCGGTTATTGCTTTGTGTTTATTACAAATGCAGACAAATCTATATGCCCAAACAAATTTTCAACAACTTAGATTCCAAACATAACAAAATAAACAAACCTCCAATCCAAATCGCCTACTATGAAGACCCATATAACCAAAACAACGAACTTTATCCCCAAAAGCAATATGATAGTACCTGTTAAAATCAAGCACAAACACAACGTCTTCTTCAACTTTAACGCCAACGTAGTAACATGAAAGCAACCACAAAACTCATGCCTCCTACACTTCACATAAAACAGAGAAGCCAAAACCATCCACCTTACAACAATCCCTTCCCCAACCGACACGGTACATCATGGAGCAAATACAAAGAGTTAACACCATTTTTGTCCCCATAAAATTAATGTTTCAACTCTTCAATCTCAGATTCACATGTTATCACTTTGGTACCTAAAAAAATTTAACCTGCCATGTCTTCAATCCTTCAAATACTTACGTATCATCATTACTTCATTTCTTAAAAAAAATCTATATGTCACAAAAATAGTCTTTCTGCTAGCATGTGTACCGTGATGCTTAGGTAGCATTGCCGTGTGGATGCTTAAGAGGCATTTAATAGACTCTACATAAGCACTTAATGTGCTACATAAGGCTCCATTAAATGGAGTTTTGATGGAGGGTAACGTAGAGACTATCGCGGTGACATTTTCAATAGTCAAAATAACAACACAACTTTGATAGATGAAAGTAATGCCACAGCCCACATGAATATATGAAATTCCTTTGCATTTTGCATGTTATAGTTATCTTTCTAGGAATGAATAGTATAAGCTATAAACTATTCATTTGTGTAGCCCCCAATTGTTTTTTAAGGCAGGCAGCAGAATGACTTGATAATGTAAAATAGTTTATCAACCAATCTAAAGTTGGCGTTGGTATGACTTTACCGCGTAAAACTATTTATATTTCAAGAGCTTTGCAATCAAACTATATGTAAAATTTAATTACAGAAATGTTAAAAGGGTAGAAAAGTGAAATAAATTCGAAAGTAGGGGTTTCAGACTATAAATAGCTATGCATTGCTTCTGCTCTAGTAATGTTGCTTCCATAACATACGTACCCCAAAAAAGTCAGGGATTGACTCAGAGCCTTATGATTTAAATGCTGATCCTACCTAGCTAGAATCTTAATTATGCTAATTGAACTAACAAAAGGGGCGTGAATTTGTAATATAGGATTATAGGACGGAAGAGGAGAAACAACTTTCTGCTGGCTCATTTGTCTAAATTTTGCACTCCACTGACGTTGATACGTGGAAAATGTGTTATTGCTATTCTATTATATTCTATGTTCTGGTGGCGTCACATAATTGCCTACGAAATTAACACAAATTTTCCCTTTCCCTTAAAACTCTCCCAATTAAATGCCAATTTGTCAACTCTCTTCAGTTTATCCACACTTTTGCCTGAAAGGGCTAATTGAAAACAGTAGCAGATGGAGAAACAGTAGGTGTAAGGCATTAATTTTGATTCCTCCCAAGCTTCATATATTTACCTTATCAAAATTGATATTGGATCTTTATATCATTTAGGAGGACCGGTATTAGCAGACCTACTTATATTAATGTGTCATTGACTGCTGAACAGAATATTGTGTTCATGGTAATGGGCCTCTTGTTAATGTTGTGTGATATCCTATTTTGTGTCATCATGTTGAGTCGATTAATTGGTTCTTTCCCATTGCAGCTCTGTGACTGCTAATGATATTTCTGTGCCCTGCTCATATGTCCATGAAGGATGATTGAAGTTAAACATAAAATAAGGGTAGCTAAGGACGGTTTGGGTCAGGAGAAATTTAATCCAAATCCAACAAGGTGAGTGGCGAGAACGGTTTTTTGACATTTTTTTTTGTCTTTAACTCATGCAACCACATTTTTTTTAACTTAAGAGGATACTTGATTAGTTGAGTAAAGGTGTGTAAACTGTTGTAAATTCTCTGTCTTGCATTTACAGGGATAAAAAAAAACACATAACATAATTTTACATCAAATCATGTACTTATTCAACGGAGTTAGACCTCTTAGTGGAATAGGTTAGTTTGAATGAGTCACAAATACATTATTAGTATTTTTTATTTAAAAAGTAAACAGAATTATTTTTTTAAAAAAAGGGGAGAGTACGTTGAGGTTAAATTGGGGTGAATGAAATTTATCAAACCAAAACCTAGTTCGCAATAATCAGGTGACAACAATTTTTATCGAAGCAATCCTAATTTTCAATGTTTTAGTTTGGTCGAATTTATATTTACTAAATAATATTTAGACCCCTATCCAATCTTAATTATTTTTAGGGGTCCAAATAACAACCATTTTATATGGATAATTAGGAATATAAACAAGTTGATTTAGTTTCATTGTAAGGAAAACTAAATTTAAATAAATTATATTTAATTTGGTTTTTTTAACTGATTTGAACTAAATAAACTCAAATTTTTAAATTTAGTATGACTCATTAGATTATGTAAAATATAAATAGTTATATTTTGAGTTTTCATGTTTTTTTTAAGAAAATTATAATGCTACAAACTACTTTTTATTTTGCTTTATAATTTTATAAGAAACCTAAAATAATTCTAAACATATTTCATTACTTCGTATAATAATAATAATAATTATTTTTATTATTAAGCTTTGATATTTTGCTTATAAAAAATAAAGCTTTTGATAATTTGTAATATTTGGGCTCGAGGTCCGTTATGTGTGCGCTTATATGTTGGCTGTTACTTCCTACACCTTAAAATTCCTTCCCGCGCCTCTGTATTTTCCAAAAAATTCCAAAATGATCCCTTGTTTTTCTCATCCCACCCCCTTCATATTTGAGCTCCATCTTCTCCATACAAAGAATATCCAAGGAAACTTACACATGATATCAGCTACCTGAACAAGTGCCACACTCACCGATGGATCTATGTGTTTGTGAGGGTGGACAGATGCACTCCCTCATTTAAATTAAATCACTAATATTTGTCCTAAAATATTATATTTTGCACCTAATAATTTTATATTTTGTACTCCTTAATTTTATGTATTTAAATCTCCTTATCAGTTCACATGTAAGAGTAAGTAAATGCACCCTCTTATTTTAATAAAATGCAAATATTTATCTTAAAATTTTATATTTTGTACATTTTATCTTCGTATTTGAACCCAACTATCCAATATTATAATGATAATTATAAATTTTTATTTTTTTAAATAAATTGCCCCCACTGACCCAAGGTCCTAGATCCGCCACTGACCACACTTGAATCCATGTTGAAGGCTAGGTCTTATGAAACAATTTAGTTTCGGCTTTTTGACCAAAATAGGTTAAAACAAATAACAATTCTACACCACTGTCAATTCCTGTAACTCAATCTGTAGAGACTTACATACTCCTTGGCAGCTCACCTTGTGTCCATCTACCACCTCCACATGATACACTTGAGTAGGAGAGACTTCCAGTTTTAATTCCTTCACCAATTTCATATAAATGAAATTGTCAGTTGCTCCACAATCAATCAACACCACTATTTTCCTGTTTTTAATCTTCCCCCACAGCTTGAGTGATTTTTTTGATGTAAACCCTTCAATACTATGTAAAGACAGCTGGTGCACCTCCTTTTTTTCTTCATCTTTACCCTCTTCTAGATCCCACCATTCCTCTTCCTCCTCCATAATCATCAATCTCAGCTGTTTGTTTTTGCAAACATCGTTTGGATGATACTTTTCATTACAAGTAAAACATTCACCCTTCTTCATCTTCTCATTTACCTCCATAGGAGATAATTTATGGAAGTTTTTCTTCTTATTCAACTGTTCTCCTCCTGTTTTCACTCCCCCAACAGCCTCCAGCAACCTACCACTCCCCTGTTGCCCTTCCTTCACACTTCTTGGTCCTGAGAAATTAGTTCTTTGGACATTAGGTATCCATTTTCCAATTCTGGGCAAATTCCCCATAACTCTTTTTTTTCTTCAACCTGCCTGGCCTTCATCATGGTTTCCAATAGGGACTTAGGCTCATGTAGCCTCACTTCTGTCCAATTTCTTCTTTTAGGCCTTTCACAAACACCTCCATCAGGAAAACTTCTCCCAATCCTTTTCCAGCCCCCACATGCTTTTCGAAAAGCCCAATATAACTCTCCACACAATCTTCTTGCCTCAAAGAAAGCAAAGCTTGAAATGGATTACCTAAAATGGAACTCTGAAATCTCCGCACCACTGCATTCTTGAATTCTTCCCAAGATTGGTTTAAGGTCCATGACTCCCACCATTGGAACCAAGCCAAAGCTTCCCCATCCATGGCTACCAGAATAGCTTCCATTTTCTCCTTCTCCCTTATTGCCTGAAGCTGAAAAACCTCTCCACTCTCGAAATCCAGCCCACGGGATCCTCTCCCGTAAAGATCGGCATCTTTATTTGCCTCCATTGCCTCGCCCCAAGTTCCTCTCCTTCCTTGCTCCTAGTTCGCGCCCCCTTCACCGCCACTCTCAGCCCCGACCCCGACGTTTCCAACGACGCAGCCAATTGTTGCAGCACCTGCTCGATCGCGCCTAATCGGGTCTCCATCGTGACCCGATTGGCTTCCAATGCGACCCGATTGGCCCCAAAGCTTCGCGGTCCATTTCCTTAGCCTCGCGCGTCTCCTCCAAGACCTTCTCCAGTGCCTCAACTCGCGCCTCCATTTTGCTCGTGTTCTTCGCTGCCATTAATGACCCACAACCCTAGAATGGAGCTCTAATAACAGTGATAGGCACTGGACCAACAGAAATGGAAAGAAAGAGAGTAGAAATGAACAAGAACGATTATTATTGAATGAATGGAGAATAATCCCCAACTTCTACACTTGTGATTCGAGGTCACAATCCTCCAAATGATTAACTAACTCCCTTTACAGTTATTCCCCTGTATTTATAGCTTTTTTCCCTCCTAATACAATTACAACTAACTCCTATATGCTACTTTGCTTATTACACCTCCTACTATATGTTTGTCTCCACCTATTGGGCCTATCAATGTTGAGTTTTTTAATAATGATTATCTAAAAAAAGAAATGTCTAATAATGAGCTCAAGAAAATAAACCTCATAAATTTTGTCTTGCAATAAAAAAAATTATGTCAGTTATTTAAGAAATTCTATGATACTTTTTTTAAAACATTTAATTATTTAGTCTTGCATATAATTTTAATTATTTAATATTGAATTTAATATTTTTTTTCAAAAATAATTGCTAAAAATATTAAAAGGACTGTTTATATAATTTATGTAATTATGGTTTATGTGGTCAAAATTGATTTTAATGAAAATTAAATATTTTATTAAATTATTAAATTGTATTTTTAATTAATTGAATATGAATTTATTATTTTTAAACAAACAAATAAATAAAGTTATTTATTAAAATAAAAATTAATTTTTAATATATTTTTTTAAAATCACATTTTTAAATATATATTTTGAAAAAATAAAAATAGAATAAGAAAATAATAAACAAAGTGTATATTGTGTAAAGAAGAAAGAATGAGATAAACTTTTTTAAAAAATTACTCCGTTATTTAATCATAAATTATCATATATAATAAATTTGTTAAATTTTATAATAAAAGAACTAGAGTTTTACGATGATGCATGAAACTCAAATTACAAATCATTATTGTTTCATTGATATGATTGTTAAATTAATTTTATAAAAATTATTAAATTTATTATATATAATAATTTATAATTAAATAATAGTGTAAATTTTTTTATAAAAAAACTTATTATAATGTCTGGGATCTACAAATTGACATGACAAGTGACTTAGCATTGAAATATATATGTTAATCCTCCTTGTTAGTCCATATTATAGGAGCATTGACCCAATTTCCTTAGCAACCAGGCTATTGGCTGATAGATTGTTAGTCTATAATTAATTACATAATTAAAGAGTTTATTAATTCTTATTAAATTACGTTTTTAAAATGCTCGTAGCAAAATATCATAATCCAGATGAAAATATGTCTAAACAAAAGTCATATTAATATATCAACTCGGAGTTACGAGAAACTTTCCGTCATTTGATTATCAACGTACGTAAACCTTGGAAGTCAATAACAAATTCCCAGTTCTCACTTTCCTTCCATGCATTATCGATAGCAATCTGCGTTTAGAAGTGTGGTTTGTTTAATTAATATTATTAATTAATGAAAGAAATTGTATCGAGCAACTTGAAACCTTTATCCGAAAAATCAATGCTCAATAAATTGCATTAACTTGCACTTTAAAAACTTTAAAAAAATTGCCCTTCAAATTTGATTATAGCTTATTTTCCTCAAAATTAAAAATTGATTATTATCGTTTCTTAATTTAAAAATAATCCATTTTTTGTTCTCATCAAAGTTATTTTATGACACAAAAAAAATCAAAATTTAAAATTTTTTATGGTCATGTGTTAGGTAAATACTAAAAGTGGACTGTCACTTTTATTCTTTTTTAAAAAATTTTAAATTTAATGAACTAAAAAAAAGAAAAAAAAATAGGAGTAATGTTTACTCAGTTGCTTGATTTCCTTATGTCATTTTCAAAGACTTTAATCTGCACTCTAAAAAAAAAAAAAGACTTTAATTTCTTCAAATGTCACAGATGGGTCTCGGTGGGGTCCGGAATTTCCGATGCCGTACATACATACGATAGCCAAAACGAGTTAGTACAAAGGTAGTGGTTATGTCATATGTGCCCTCTATTTGACTTTAAGTCAATAATACATATTTAAATATTGTTAAATTATATAATTTGTAAGAAACTGAAGTAGTATATCACAGATATATTCTAACGTGGAATAATTTGTTTACGGTGGTGGGCTGGGACAAAATGTGAGCCATATTTCCACAAAGAAAAACTTTATCAATTCCAGGAAGGGGAAATAAACACTTATACGTACGGAGAAATTATTTAATGAAGAAAACGCTTAAAGTAATATAAAAAGGAAAATGATTGATAATTTTTTATGTATTTTTTTATCCGAAAAAGAAGATCCTGATGTATAAAGAAGATAGAAAAAGGTTACCAAAAACCCATAAGTGTGTGAGTGTTGTATAATGTGTTTAATCTTCCAAATAAAAAAAAATCTTATACAAGAGATGGCCTTTCATAGGTTATAAGGTATTTATATTCAAAATAAAAATATAAATACTATTGATAAATGCAAATATATTAACTTCTTGAAACTACGAAATAAATTTTAAAAAATGAATGATATTCTCAACACACATGCATGTCAAGTTGGACTTGATGTCATGTGAACGATGTTTGGAGTTCATACGGATCATATTTCAAAATAAAAGATATGCATGCTGATGCTAGCTTATTATCCGCTTCTTTTGGCATATGAAATGAATATTTATATGTTTTATTCAGTTTATTTTGCATCCTTTTTTCTTTTCTTAATTTGCGGCAGTCAACTTGCCCAAGCTAGAAACCAAACGTCTTCCTCAGGGTTTCCGGATTAGTAAAATTAAAATCGACTTTTCTTTTATTGAAATTTTGTAAAATGTTAATATATATACTAAAATAATGTGTAGTAGTGAGAAGGTGCAACTTGCCACGAAGTTTCACTTGGATATATAATGGATTCGAAGTCAACAACAAATGTCATTTGCAGAACTGGTTGCAGTGCATTTCTATTAACTGTATAGGTCAATTTTCCATTTTTATTAACAGACAAGTTCTTTTATTTTATAAAGCTAAAATGAGATCCTAATAAATGTAGATCGATTCTATTTCAATAACATATTATAGTTTAAAAATATTAAGTTGTCTTATGTAATCAACTTTCTAGTCATGACTAGTGCGCCAAACTTGAGATCAAATATTAAGTTGTTTCAAAATTAATTGTGGTTGTTAACTTGGATAGACCAACGAAATACTACTGGTTACGCTTGAAACTTTTGTTTTAAGAACTAAATGTAATATCTGAAATGAGACAAATCAGTATCAAAACTCTCATTTTTAATCTATTCTCTTATTTCTTATTTAACTAACCATCATGTTTTGAATATTTTTAAAGTTACTTTCAAAAAAGTTTTGATAACAAGTTTTTTTTTAAAGATTGGTATAACACTTTTACATAGTCTTACAAACAAACAATACTTAGTCTTTCACACATATTTGCAAAAATTGTTTGAAACATGATCAACCCCCTTATGTTTCCCGATGTCTTACACATTTATAGGGATTTGGATTGTGTTTATCATGAACAACAAAAGCAAAATTGTCACAAAAGGTGAATTACTTTCCTCTTATTTTTCTTTTTCTTTGATTTGTGTTATGGTTATTTATCCCCGTCCTTTATACTTTTAAAATGTGATAATCACAACATAAATAAGAGATTCAAGTTACGAGGACAATTTATGTTGAAAGTGGTGCTTTGAGTGGTTTAATGAGTAGCATCCACCATGGTCGATCATAAATTGACTCTAATATGCATCGACTTAAAGCTGACGCTACTTTGCATTGACTATTAGTGGACGCTATTAGTATCAACTTGGGCCAACTTGTTTCAATAATGTGTATTATTAATCCCTCTTTTTTTTAGTCAATGTCGAGTTTAACATCAATTTTATGATCGGCAAACATAACAATAACCATTTTTTATAATGTTGGATAATCGGTGGATACAAAACCAACACAAATAAACATTTAATATTAGCTTGACATTTAAAATACCTGCGAAAATGTGAAATTTTTGTAATGTATAAAACATGGTTAAGATAATGAATATATTAGACTAATTTGAACAACAAAGTTCTTTTCCTTTGAGTATTAACAAAATTATACATTTAAAATTTGAATTCAAAACTACTAATCGTTCATATAGAAGAATAATATATCAACTAATCTATGCGTTTGGTGATAATTTTTTTTTTTATTTCTTACCTTTTAAATCTCGATGATCCGATTAAAAATTATATATCTCGTAACTTATTTTTCAGTGTACACCGGTGTACCGCACTCTTTGGATTCCCCGTGTATAAACAGAGGTATACAATCATCACAATTGCCTTTTATTCTTATAGTAAACTATAGTTGTTGCTGTCAAACAAATAACAGTACTTCTCTACACTCCCATTCCCATAAATTGTTTTACTTTTACCAGATAAAGATGAGTGAGTACTGTCAATGTTCAACAGTCAAAAGCCTTGAAAAATTGGAGTTTCTTGTTAGTTAAGATCAATGACTTTTATAGCCACAATGGAAGAAGAAAATATCCATTAGAAAAAGACCGTAGACTTTGGCCATATTTTCACTACACGGAGCCAAAGCCAACAACACCACCACCAACTCAACAACAACAAAGTCCTCATAAACCCCATAACCCAAACCAAAACCGATTGTCTCCTTCTCCTTCTTCTCTTTCCCTCTCCCTCACACACAAAGAGGCCATGGGTTACTTCGACGATGATCATTATCATGACCCATTCCACAACCACAACGACTTCAACAGAAGGATACTCATCATGGCCATAGTTTCCTTATCAGTGGTATTGGTTCTTGTCTTTGCACTTCACCTCTACGCAAGGTTTTTCCTCCGCCGCAGAGCCGCCATATACCAACTCAGCCTCAACGTGGCACACACACACGCCGACCCAGACAACAACACAGGTCTCGACCCTGTCCTCATCACCACCCTCCCCACCTTCCCCTTCAACCAACAAAACAACGATTCTGTGGAGTGTGCCGTGTGCTTGAGCGTTCTAGAAGATGGAGAACACGTGAGGCTTCTTCCCAATTGCAAACACAGCTTCCACGTCGGCTGCATCGACACGTGGCTTGCTTCGCACTCTACGTGTCCCATTTGCCGGACCAAGGCCGAACCGGTCCGGCTCGAACCGCAGCCGCGTGAGGGCCCTACCGGCTCGGTTCTAGTCGATGTTGTTGCACCCACGGCTCCGCTATTGTTTGAAAACGTGGAAGGAACCTCGGATGGTGCTAATAATAATGGGTCACCTAAGGTTAGTGGTTCGAGTTCGAGGTTGAGTTCGTTCAGAAGGATTCTTAGTAGGGACAGATCGATGAGGAGGATTCAACCTTCTAGCCATGATGATGTTGAACATGATTTAGAGAGGCAGTGACAAATTAATTAATTATTGAGGTACCAATACCATGTATCTAGTTTTATTAATTATTATTGTTGATCGATTTTCTCGTCATACAGATTGATACACACGGAAAGAGCTTGGGAAAAAAAATTGTCAAGGTGATATGTAACACGGTTTTGAATTGTTATTTTGTACATGTTATTATTTTGTATTGAATTTGATTTGATTGCTCGTATATTGTTGTGATTATATATATACTTTGTAAAAAGGATTTGGTGTTTGGTAACCTAAATTAACATAATAATGACGGTGGAGATATAATATTGTAGATTAGGTGGTAGACCATGTAAGCTTAGTAAAGATTAACTAACGGATTATTTGTAGATTAGTGTGTGTATTTTTTAAATTTTGTAGTTTGTTTTGTTCTATTGCGGCCTTATTACCATAGTGAATGAGTTTCGGTGGGAAGTCAAAAATCAGGATCCTGATATTTGGGATTCTTGTTGACTTGCTCCTATAAATATAATGTATAAACAAAAAGGTGCCAAATCTCTGATTGACGATTTAGCTTTCAGTTTCACACAGAATAACATGGATTTGAGTCTCTTAATTGCTATCATCCACTGCATTATTATAATGACCAAGTATGCAAACAAAACAATTAGCTTCGATTTTATTTACTTCTACCCTAATTAATCACTTATTAAGCTACTACTAGTTGGGCAATTTTCAAAAGCAACCCTAATATAGCAAACAATAATTGAATACAATTCAAAAAATTGTGTTTGAAAGGAATCACTTAAAATCTTTCCTGTTTAGTTGAATTTGGATAGAGAGGTATATATGGTTCTGTAAAATGTAGGAATATGGGGTAGTGAAGGACATGGGTGGTTTCTCCCTCCCTACCTTTCCATTGCCACCTAGCTCCATTCCTGTTAGGGATATGAAAAATTGATTCCAAACCCCATCCTTGTCAAGGATTGAGAAAACCCTTTCTTACTTTTGCCCTTTTTTTTTTGGTTGATTTGATAGTTTTAAAAATAAATAACAACTCAAAATACATTTTTGAATTAAATGATACACATAAAAAATGGATGTTCAATTTTTTTGTTTAAAAAAATGAAAGAATCAGACATTTGATTTTTTTCATTAATAGTACAAACAAGTACGTAAGTTTAAATTTATAATTCAATTGTTAATGGGTCGGATTCATGGTAATTAAGCATCTAATTATGACAGTCTTCGTTTCTCCTCTCCTCCCTTCCAAGTAAATCAAATAAGGTAAAATAAAAATAAAATAAAATAAAGATCTCTCCCTTTTAAAAAAATAATAATTAAAGATCTCTCTCTCTCTTTCTCTCTAATTTTGTATACTGCATTCTTTCTCTCCATATTCATCCTATTTTAAGTAATTCTTAGGAGAATATAAAAAATAGACATTAAAAGAACTTTGCTTTCTTGATTGGATTAATATATTCGATTTGAATTAGATCAGTTGGAATTTAACAAATGTTAAAGGTTCAAAAGAAAACGAAAGGCTGAACTTTTAGTTTATACAAAGATTAAACTGATCATGAAAAGAATTATATTAATTAATAAGAATTAAAGATATATTTAAATACAAATGTTGTTATATAGAAAATGTAAAATTTTAATCTATACGGAGTTTGACTGTTTGAGTAATTTATAAGTAGAGCCATGATGATATATATTCAAAGCCCATGCCTAAATTGAGAAGTGCATTATATATTTTTGACACAACACTTTGACAAATTAATGGTTGTCCTATTGTTAATTAATACCATATATATATATATATTTTGATTAATTTCAATCTTGACGGTAATTAAGCTCTGACTTGTAAACCCCAACAACTCTTCATAGACTTCTTGGTAAAATCTTTAGAAAGTAAAAGATCCTTTTTGTATCAAGGTTAAAGATCTCGAATAAGGCATGCATAATTATGCATGACATGGTCAAATTACATATATCCAGCGACTTCTTTGAAGACTAGCTAGTTAGGGACCACCTGATAAATGCAACATCAGGAATACTTTCTCAAGTGACAGCTATTGAGAGGTTTTGTCTTCGAAAGTGCTACTAATCTATTAGATTTTGAAAATGTTTATTTTTTTTGCTTTCAGCTAATCATAAAGATTTTCATATTGTCATAAAATTTTTTAAAGGGCTTGCAATATCAGTAGTGGAAAAATCTTTTATGTATACAGATTCATCTTAACTCAAGATTACATCCATTTCTCGATATTTTATCAAGATTTTATAATTTTCAACACATTTTAATTAATAAAAGAGAACATATATGGATGAATATGTTAAAAACTGTGTTACCAACACTCCTAATAATTAAAGTGCACTAGCTTTGAAATCTCTCCTATATAGACTATGACATTTTCAATAAAAAAATTTAGTCAAGTAAGTTGATGTAATCCATATGATTGTTTTTGTAGGTCTGATTTGCTCAATATGATGGTACAGATGAAATAGACGGCGCTAAAATTCTCTTGGTTAAAATTATATATATATATATATATATATATATATATATATATATATATATATATGAATAAATTACCTCCTGCCTTTTGTATTTTTTTCAAATTATATTTGATATTTCTCCTTTTTTACACCTTAATAAAAACCTCTAAATTGTTTAGTTCACGTTATGTTTAGACCCCCTCCCTCTTAAACACAATTTAATAATTTAACAAAAAATAGACACATATTAATCACATTATTTTTAATAAAAATTTATGTCTAAAACACCATCCTTTTCTTTCTTAAAATTACATCTTGAATTTTACAAACTCTCTTCTTCTTCAACACCCCTCTTCACTAACCACCACCACCTCCTTCTCCTCCTCATCCCTCTCCCATGGTAGCATCATATCTTCCTTCTCATTGTTGTCCTCGCCTACTAACATGGCGTCCGAGCACATCTACTCCCATCGGAGCAACCACCACCATCGTAGTCATCGTCTCCACTGTAGCCACCGTCGCCACCGCCATATCCACCTCCTCGTCTCCCGTCGTAGCTTCGGCCACATCACTTTTGCATTTGATTCCTTGGACATTGATGTTAGTTAACGACGTTAACAATTGAGGGTAAAAGTATTGTATAAAAAATGAGATGTATCGAATGCAATTTGAAAAAAATAAAAAAGGTGTTATTTACTCTAATGGACAATTTCGTATGCTCAAATATTTTAATTGACGTGTTAACGAAATGGAGTAAAAGTAATGTAAAAGGAAGAGATATCGAGTGTAATTTGAAAAAAATACGAATACGGGTGTAATTTACTATATATATATATATATCACATTTTGCAGAGTGTTGGATGTTAGATTTATATCAACTGTGAAAAATAATATATGGGATGTACCTCGCAAAATTCAAGTTTGTCTGAAAAATTATATTATAAATTGCGAAGTAGAGAAAGCTAGAAATTGGTGACAGATTAGGTTGAAAACAAACCTTTGGAAGATGAGTAATTCTTACATAGGCACACACTCAACAATTCAACTTTAAGCACAACCAATTATATAATTAGTTAATTACGCATGTAAAACAATTAAAAATGAAAAAATAACAAGAAAAGTGGTTGTGTTAGCATATATGAGAGGAGAATTTAATCAGAAGTCTACTTTATTGTTCTATAATGAGAATTTTTCACTGAGATCATTTGTGCCTCGTCTCATTTGTTCTTGTAATATTAACCATGATACGAATTATTCATCTCTTGAAGAGATAAATAGTATGCTAATGAACATAAGAAAAAGGCAATGGTTCCATCATCAATTTCTAAAATTCTAACATCCTCCGCTGGACAGCTACAGCCTAAGTGGACTAAACCACGTTGTATTTGGTTGGGGCTATTCATGTCGGTTTAGCAAATTCAGATAGGATTCAAGGAGGTAAGGTTGGTATGGAACTACGAAACTTTATTAGGTGGCAGCAACCAGAAATGGGGGAGAAGTTGCATTGAACTGTAATGGTTCTGTTGTACAAAATGGTCTACATGCATTACTAGTGGCTTGGTTAGAGATGAAAACGGAGCTTCCTAGTTGGATTTGCAGTGATGTTAGGAGTTTGTTCAATCTTGGATGCTGAACTTCAGGGAATTTATCATGGGTTTGCTCGAACTCTTCCTTGTTATGAACGAGTGTTGGTCTATTTATGAGATTCATAAAGAAAGTGGTCACATCTTCTGAATGCGTGTCCTGAGAGAAACTAATCAAGTTGCTGTAGCACTAGTAAACCATGGTCTTAATTTGAATAGTTAGTCTATGATTTATTTTTTTATTTTTTATTTTACTTTCCTCTATAATGCCTTATTGGTATATGCTTCTTGTTCTTGTTTTCTGGTGTTCTTTTGTTTGAAGCTTAGCCATTTTTATTAAAATGGAAAAAAAAAAACATTGTATTAGATCAAGGTTTGGTTTAGATCAAGGTTTGGTTAAAAGAGCATGTGACATACTAAATTTATGGACAGCACATAGGCTGAGAGAGCAAAGTAGAAGACTTTATTTATTTCTTTTGGAAAAATTCAAGACTCTAGTGAGGCAAGCCAATATATCTGCACCGATTATAAAGCAAATAATTAGAAATTTAGAACCATGAGCACTTCGAGTTCGACTGAGTTAAGATTTAGAGCAGACTGACTCAGAAGTCAGAAACTATATCAGTATGAGAAAAAATTACCTCCGAATAGTGATTTCAACACCCGAAGGTCAATGTAATCATAAGACCATTTTAGCAGAGAACATAACACAACCTTCCATTTACTCAAATTAAATTTTGAATGAGGTACAATCTCCTCCAAAATGGTGGTTTTAATCAATCAATACTTTGCTAGCAAAACTACAAATTTGGAAGCAGCATAACCATTGATTACCATGAAACAATCCGCGAAGGTGAAACTATAAACAACAAATGAGTGGTGACAATAAATGGCGAAAACCACCACCTCCGATTCCAAATAACTCCACCGCACCCACTCGTGTATTCACCGGACATCGTTCCCATAGATGACGCCGATCCCGAGAAACTTCCATTGTTCACTAACAAACTGCATCACAA
Source organism: Glycine tomentella (assembly GCA_007407185.1). Lineage (NCBI taxonomy): Eukaryota > Viridiplantae > Streptophyta > Magnoliopsida > Fabales > Fabaceae > Glycine > Glycine tomentella. The sequence goes on along the minus strand of PYAF01002678.1, from coordinate 1,849,352 downwards.
AATTGGGTCTTCGATTTTCACAACCCAAACTATTTTCTTTTTTTTTTTCTTTTTTTAAAAAACGAATCTGAACTCAATTAATAATTTAATACCTACCTAGAAGGGAGCTTGCAATTACCAAAACCTGAAAAAATAAAATATATACAAAAAAAAGCAACATAGCAACAATAAAATTTGAGGGAATGAAGAAGAAAAAAGAAAAAGGGTGGGTGTGGGTGAAATGACTGGGGTTGAAGGAGGTAATGGCGGCGTTGTTGCCGAAGTTGCAATTCTCTTCGGAGATAGCGTGTTTGCGGAAATAATCGTTGAAAGCGTACGACGCCGTACTCTGCACATTGGAAGGGTCGAAGCAGGGTCCTCCTACCTGGATTGCTCCGCAATCGGCTCCTCCGGCGCCGCAGGCCCACTCCACCGCCGACTGCAGCGCCGCGTCCTCCGCGTTGTTCTTCGCTACACACCACACCTCCCTCCCCGGCGCGTCGCCACCGACAAACCCCCAAAGAAGAATGATAATTAAGAAGCGGCACGGAGCAAATCCTTCTCTCTTCGACATTGTATAAACAGTGAACTGAACTCAGTGAGCGAGTAACACCATGTTGTTGTTGGATTTGGATGTCACAAAATCAAAACGTCAAACGTTGCAACTTGCACCCGTGTGGCAGTGTCCGGTACTTCTGGACTTTTGTCCTTTCTTTTCAGTTCCAACCTTTTTATTTTTTTTCTATTACCTCTTTTATTTTAACTAGGGGAAGAGAGATAGTGTTTCTTTAAATTTTTTAAATAATAAAAAAACTGAAATTAGATACAGTTAATAAAAATAATAGAATAAAAAATTAATAATATAAAAATAATAGAAAATTAATATAAATTAGAAAAATTAAAAATTTAAGAAATAATTTAAAAATAAATATCTAATAAAAATATATATTAAATAAAATAATTTTCGTTATTAATAGTTATATATATTTTCATACTACTTTTTTTTCAATAATTACAGTATTTACCAAATATTGCGCAAGCACACCGGTTTTATGACAATCTTCGTAAACGGTAAACGGTTAAAGACTTCCATTTTGGTCTACATGATTGACCTTATAATCAATCTAGAACTTTCAAAAGTTACAAAGGACATTAACATTTTTTTAAATCAGTTGTACTAAAAATTGATTTTAAAAAATATTTTATGGATAGTTTATACTAATAATCAATTTAGAAAGTACTTCTAGATTAATTCTGTGTACAATACAACTATCTAAAAAGTTGCAGATGATGCCCACATTTTTTATTGGTTGATAAAAAGTTATTTATAATTTATGTTCTACTGCAATTATTAGTACATTTTGATCTATCAGGTGCTTTTTAACTTGATTATATAGAAACTGATGTAGAATTTTTATCCAAATACTGTAAAGATGTCTCTCACGTACTACATGAGTCATAAGCTTTTTTTATACCTGTGTAAATTTCTTGTGTGAGAATATTTTTGGTTCCAATGAACTCTTAATTCCAAGATTAATATAAAAAGTGTTGTAAAAATTAGACCAATAAGAATCATCTACTTCTTTTAGGGTGTATTGAGACAGAAATGAAAGAAAGATGAGAATAAAATAAAAATAATAATAGATGTGATAAATGATATAATGAAAATAAAAAGTAAGAGATAAAACTGAAAGAAAATTGAGATAGAAGAAATAATGAATAAAAGGTTATAATTATTTAAAATATTGTTATTGAATAATATAATTCTTTGATTTATGTTGTATATTTAGCTTGTTATTTTTAGAATTTAGATTTAGATTTAATTCGAACAGTGAAAGTTTTCTCTCATTTATGTGATATCTCCCGCACTTAATAAATAATCAAGAAAGTTAGTTAGTTAAGAATATCTCTAATGAAGGTACTTACATGAGTTACTTAACTTTAAGTAAAGTTGCTTAAGTTTTCTTTTCTTTTTTTTTTTTCCGCTGGAACATTTGATGTGAAGTTGTTTATATAAATACAGTTGCTTAATAATATTATACCACAAATAATATATTTTCAATCATTATAAGATCTATAAAATTAATTTAAACACTCACTTTAGCAACTTAACATTAGATTGAATTTTTCTTTGAAATACTTAAATTTATATAACGTTGTAAGATCCACAAAATTAATATAAAAAATTATGCATTGTAGATACTCTAAGTTAGCTAGGAATGGTTAATACAATTAACTCTATAAATAAGAGCTTTTACGGTATGTTTTTAATTTTTTCAATCAATTCAATATGTCATCTCATGATGAGGATCAATATGCACTTTACCTCTCTTATGAGTTTGATCTTCACCCATTAAATCCATGGGTTCATAACAGTCATTGTTCATTCATTATTTAGGCCCAAAGATACTTGAATGACGGTGGAAACATAATTAAATTACAAAAATGGTGACACTGTGTCAATCTACACCCCAGAGAATGAATAGAGAGAAGTGGAGACAAGTGATATGATGCGTTAATTGGGTATATACACTCTTCGGGTGTACATGTATCATCATTCATATAATTAACATTATCATCCTTTTGCTGTGGATGATGGTGCTGGGGCACATGCTATGTAACTGGTAAGAGATAAATAATACTAATTTCAGAACAGGCAGAGGTATGGCAGCTACAGAGAAAAAGCCAATGCTGCATCTGACTTTTCATCATCGATTTTAAGCATGTTGTAGAATTTGTTGTTTGTGTCATTTTCTTGCTACTGTTAAAGAAACACGGGATCTCGCAGGGAACCACCATTCTTCAAAGTCGTGGAACATGTAAAAGCAATTCTGCTTTTCTGATTTTCCTTACATATATGAATTCTCAGAAAGAGAAGGGAACAATTGTTGATAGTCAATTGTCGTATTTAAAAAACAAATTAATTTGATATATTGCTGGCAGATAACTTAAGATATAGGAAATACAAGCAGAGCTAAAGCCTTTTGTGACTTTCTGATCTATTGCAACTCAAGGTCACAATTCCAACTATATGAATGGTTCCCCATAGTATCTTTAGTAACATTACAGTTGATCCATTCAACAGGTCCATCTTAAAACAACATAAAGTATCTTATCCAAACAAAAAACATAAAGTAAATATCAATTATAACACTAGAAATAGAAATAATTGTGCTGAAGTATAAGTATAAGCAAGTATATATAAATTATATTAGGCATTTAATCTTAAGAGAGAAATAGAGATGTAATAGTATAAAACAATTGAAGAGTGGCTTCTCGGAAAGAGTGACAGTGCTGTGCTAGCCTGTGATGTTTAACGAACAAAAAACTTCTTTCTATTAAGATTGTTGAGCTAGATTAGCATATGAACAGCTGTAGTCAAATTATTTCATGATTAAGTGAATTGCTTAGAAAATTAAGATCTTAAGATTGTGCTGGTTTAAAAATTTGGGGAACTTTTAGCAGTTCTTCAGTGATCATCAAGTATTTGAACACAGTAACGGATGATCCAACTATGTAAATCCATATTTCATCACGATCACAATTCTGTAGAACATGCCATATTTTGTGTCTACATGATTAAATTTGATTTGGTAATTCTAGAAATTTCCACCATGCAAAATTCTACAAATTTTGAAGTTTTGGTACACTTAGGAATTAAAGGAAAATCTAAGATAACTGATTACCACCTGGTATATAAAATTCTCAAATCCAAAGTGAACTACAAGCAATAAGAGATTGTAAATAGAAGATTATCAAGAATAGTTGTTGCATCAGAAAGAAAGCTCGATCAATACAGGTAGGAAGAGTCCACCAATAGTACTAGGTCCAATAATTTGAAGTAAAATCTCACTTCGAGCTGATAAGGACTTGGTTGCCAAGAACATTAACCAGCCATTTACTATAATGACAAAAACATTGCTGAGAACATTAGTGCGTGGCACATGGAAAAAATAAATCCAAACGTTTTTATGCGGGTATTCGATGAAATTTGCTGACTCAAGTAAATAAAGGATGGTTCACAACGATTTTGGACTCCATCAGAAATCGTCGAAAAGGGTGCCTGACCGCTGATAGGTCGATCGTAATTGGACTAATTGTTTTTTTTTTTTAACAAAGACTTACATTGTTAATATGAGCAATAAAATGAAAAGGTAAAAAGACCGAAAACTTGCGTTCCATGGTTTTTTTGGTTTGGCTAGCTTTGCCAGTTTTTAGAATGCTTGAAAGTTGAAAGTTTTTGTGTTTTGCCCCCTTAATATATATTCAAGTAGGAGAATCCTCATTATCTTTGCGCGAGGAGGAAGGTTAAATGATGTTGTATTATGATAGAATTATCATGTATTGATACAAAGTTTATTAAAAATGTATTATAATAAAATGTGAATTTCTTTTATAAAATGTGTATTTTAAAAATGTATTAAGATTAAAAACATGTGTTCTGAAAATGAATTGACGCTGACATGATAATTTAAATTTTCTTATAAGTTATAACAAGCACTAGCTTTCTCAAGTAGCATATTTACCAGCAGCATTTTCACCAATTTGGGCTACTGAAGGAAACTGATAAGCAGGGTTTACCATTTCTTTTCATCAGTTCATATCGAAGTTCAGGGCTGCAGGTTTTCTACTGTAGTAATTTGCAGACTTTAATTTAAAACAGGGGGCCATAAACTAAGGGTAGCTGTTACCGAGAATTATGTGAGTATCAAATTACAAATAATGAAATTTATTATATGTTTAATTTTCGTCTTTACTCGCATAACTATTCCTCTAGTTTAATTTTCGTCTTTACTTGCATAAATATTCCTCTAATCCAACCTCTATAATTATTGCTCATTCTGTCAGGAGGTCGGAAATTCTGCTGTTTTCACATGGCAAAATTTGAGCCTATATTTCCCGACAACGTCTCATTGTTTCCACCGACAACATGATACGACATGGATACTGACTAGGACAATTCACCAGCTGGGATATATTGCATATGATCAATGATTGGTACGCTAATCAATTTAATTTGGTATGATTTAAACTCTCACCAAATTTTAGTTCGTGGATTGTGTAACTATTTATTATTACAATTTCTATGTTGCACTGGTTGCGATTGAAGAAAAATGTCATGGTTTAGCCCAAATTTTGCTGCATATCCCCCGAGTAAACCATCCACTTTCTGTAATTTTTTAACTCACTTTAATACAATGATTGGCAGTTCAGTGTTTGATATTTCTGGTGGGGTTCTACGTCTTGAACTTGCAGACAACAAGGGTGATATCATCCATGCATAGACCAAGTCATTTCCTTGGCGAGCCAGAGAGCATAATCATGAAAGTAAAAAGTGGTTTGGGGAGTTCAACCGATCTCTCATAATAGTTTCTCCATTCTTTTGCTTTATTTGAAGACTTTAATGATTGTGAAGTGTTAGTGTAAATATTTTTTACCCTGTGAATCAATAAAAAATTATCGTTATATTATAATAATTATTATGAAAATTAATAAATATATTATATATAATAGTTTGTATTTAAATAAAAGTATAAAATAATTTTACCTTATTAATACTTTATAACTTATTTTTTAGTGAAAAATTTATTGTAAAAGTCAAAAAACTCTCTACATAATAATTTATAAGAAAATAACAGTATAAAAACTATTTTAAAATGTGAGTCCATTTTCAATTGAAATATGTTAACTATGTTCACAAATAAATAAAATTAGTGAGACATTACACAGGATGGTTTAACTCATGAAAGCTACATGCATAAGCAACTAAGGCCTAACATTGCCTCCGTTGGTTGCACCAATTAATGGTGAACAAAAACACCATGACTTTTTTTCTTTTTGCTCTTCTACTTATCCTCTTGGACCATTTGTCATTTGGCCATGTTATGTACTTCCCATTACTCCTGTTCTCATTATCTCTTGATGGAGCTGTCATACATCTTGTAACAGATTAATTAAATTATATACAAATTTATAGCTTGATCAGATACCCGTCAAACTCACAAACCTGGATCACACTTTAGTTGGCCACCACACCATATAATTGTAAAACCATTCCTATCCTAAAAACTATGATAGTGTGGATGGTTTTACCACTTTCAGGACAACACTGATAGTTGGAGGATTGGGGTTCGTGAGTAAAATTGACCATTCAACCTTTTACTGCTGGATATAGTTACTTGACTGCATATGATATGGCCATCTCTCTTGTTCCACATGAAAAGGGGACCAAATGTTTTAGGATTATGGCAATCATCATCATTTACAATGACTACTGTGGCAAATTGCACAGATATATGTCCGTCAGTTTAGAGATATCACATCTCTAGCTTTAGAAAATATCTCTTTGGTTTTTCAGTACGTTTTCAACTGCAGGTCCACGACTAGAAGGGAATATGGAGTAATGTAAAATAACAATTTCAATGTAAATTTCAAAATTGGATTAGAGTGGAGTCTCAAAAAGACCTCAAATCAAAACTAACATGTTAGATTTAATTACTAGTTACTTTCTTCTTATTATCTTTCTAAAATATATTACTTCCAATCCTATATATAAATATAACATAATATAAATCATCAATATCAAATAAAGTGAAGATCACATTTAATATTATCATAAATTTAAATTTTATTTCAAAAATACTCTTAAATTTAAATATTATAAGTGATGACTTCATTTAATATTAATACTCAATCCAATGAATGAGTGTCTAGTAAATAAAATTTAACAATAAATTAAGAGTATAAAAAAACATTTAACTCTATGTTTAAAAATTGATTATTGTTACTTATAATTAAAATATAAAAAAATATCATTTGTTTTTTATATAGAGGATAAGAAGTAATATTAAGAAATTTTGAGCAAATCTCACGATGGCAAAGCTGCAAAGAATTTGAGAATACTCTTATCACTTTCCATAAGTCAACTTGAGAATATTACTTATTACATAGTTCATAATCATTCTTATATTCACAGTTAATCTCAACATTACATATAATTTGAATTTTTCAATACAATTTTGGAAAAAGAGTTAGTAATCCTCAATTATGCAACACATATATAGAAATATATTGACATCATAATTCATAATAGTCCAAAATTATGTAATAATTTCTGCTACAAGTAGCGTCGATCATATATATTGTAGTTGTGTATATGATGAGTTGTGGCATGCATATTCTTGTCTTGTGCTTGTGCTTGCGGTTGTGGCACTTCAGTACGATCCTTCGCTAGAATAGTAAGCTAGATGCTAGAGTAGTAATGATGAGATAAGCAATGAACCGTACTGTAGAGCTCAAAGAACAACAGTAGTTAAGCATGTTCACAGCTATACCTAACTGTACCGAAGATTCTAGAACGCTTTAAACATAATAGCTATGGTATGGTTTAATTTAAAAGTTAGAACATGGACTTAAATTCACTGGAGTGGACCATCTGTAAATCTCATGCCAGCCAAAAGGTCATACTCATGCCGGTGTAAATATCATAACTGCCACTCACAACTATACATACAAGACAAAAAGAAAATAGTCTATGTCAATTCCTTATAAATGTGTATTAAATCTACTTCTAGGGAAGACACTGTCTACATTTACATTTGGACTCCACATCAAGTCCCGTATATGGATGTGGTTGCTTTCCCATTATTGGAAGAAAATATCTTGTTTCAAGATTCATATTGATGGATTCGCTTAGAATAGCCTCAACTAATTTATTATACAAATACAATTTCTCATAATTTGTTGCTAAATTGTTTTTCTTCCTTACTGTTTCCTTGAATTCCACTGGACTACTTTGGAAAATTATTAAAGGTAATTCTTGACATCTGGATTCAGCATGGACTATCTTAAAGAGGAAATATTTATTTCCCATATTAAAGAGGCCATATTTCTTCAGTATTCTTCGGCAGTAAATTTACCAAAAGAGTTAATTTGGATTCTTTCTTGATAAAAAAATTGTATGGTAGATTTTTACTAATATTTAAGAAAACGAAGCATGAGATCGAGTAGTACAATTTGGGATCTCCTTATGCTACGTCCCCATCAGTTTATCTTCAATTATTACTATAAAAAAGATAACCCTTTGCCATGATTTCTTTATTCTTTTACCCTCACATGTACTTTTTCTTCTAAAGAAAAATCCGTATTAAGCCTTGCAAGTAGAGAAAAGGAGGTAATAAGAGAATAAGAAAATTAAAGGATAAAACACATTGTGAGATATCATACATTACATGCACGCTTTCCAATGTAATTTTACTCACAATCTTCGTACCCTTTTTGTCATCATAGGAAGGTATGATGTCATTGAGTCCATAGCACAAAAAATTATAAAACAGTTATAAAACAACATTATATACAGGGTAAATTGAGTCAACTGACTATTTACATTTTGGCTTTTTTTTTTTCAATTAATTATGTCAAATAAAAATGATTACATAATACATAGTATAGTATATAGTACAGCCAAACCATAAAACCCATCAGGACTTCACTGACACACCTTCCTTTCATATGCATCTATACCTAGTCCCTACACAAGCCAACTCCACTTGTGTTGTTTTCCGATATATATATATATATATATATATATATATATATATATATATACGCATTGAAATACATGAAGCAAAATAGAAAAGAATCAAAGACAACAACAAATAAAGAAGTGAAAGAATCATTCATCAACACCAATAACATGTATTACTACCTTCACTCACTGACTCCTATTTAACTATTCATGAAGTTAAAGCAGACAGACACAACTGTTTCTTCCAACTTCTCTTTTGATGCCACTGCTGCACATGTGGATCCCCCTCCATTCTAATCATGCAAGCTTTGAGTGTGGTCCACTTCATTTTTAAAGTAAACAACACATCACGTGCCTGCGCAGTTTCATAGCAGAAGCCAATGGCCTCACCACGCACAACGTGACTCTCTCCTCAGTGAATAGTTTTTTCCTTCATCAATTGACTAATAAAAATTCTCACCACCCAACATTACGTACGTGACACCATTCAATACATTACCAAGCACAAAACAAAATTTAATCTCCTTCCATCAGTTTCTCCCTTCTCTAATCCAAAATTCTGCAATTTCTTTTTATAAAAGTATATATAAAGAATCAGTGTCATGTAAATTAGCTGATAAATATAGCTACTTGATATATCATGTTATAGTGTGATGAATTAATCTTCAAGCGTTGAGAAGTGTTGCTTCCTTTTCTGTTTGAGCATCACATATAGGCTTTGGTGATGGTAATGGTGATCCTGCAGCATTTTCTATCTTCTTGAGGCTTTGTTGGTGATAAACTTGCCTTAGTCTCTCTATCTCCCTCTTCAGTGCCTCTTGATGAGCTGCATGTATATGATTTTGATTAATAATTATTGGAAGATTAATTCGTTAAACAATTTTAACTACTTTGGAGACATGGCACATGATGATCAGACACAGACTTAAATACGCGTGCATGCAAAAGCTTTCACTAAAATCAATATAACTGCACTGAACTTTCATAATTGGTCTGTTTCTTCCTACTAAATTAATGAAATAATTACTATAGTATTCAACTTTCGCGAGAAAAAGGCCAAGAACAGTGCAAATTAATTAGTACTATTACTCTTTGTTCCACATTGGTTAATCTTTGGATTTATTAATCCTTCGGGAAAAATATATTAATATAACCAACTTCAATTCGAGGAGATGTTAGGTACATTATCTTCATTTATATTTTGTCATGGTCTCGATTAGAAAACCGCATAGTATCAATTTTAAAGTATAGATTTTATTTTACTTATCCTGGTAAATACACTAAATCATGATTTCTATCTCGCTGGATTTTCTACATAGCATACGGAGATGCATTCAAGTTGATCGATAATGATATAATATTGGTCCTAAACAATTAATGACATTAATTTATTCCATCAATCGTGGAAGGTAGTAATATGAAACTATCTATCTTTCTGTTCACAAATCATAAGATTTAGATTTTGGAGATCAAAATCTCAAATTCATAGCAATATTATAAATTTTTAGGAAACCGAAACAGTAGTTTACTAATGATAATTCTAAAAGAAAGTTAAACTTCTCGATCACTAAAAGATTCTAATCTATGTATAGAAGCCATAAAATATATATATAAAAAAACCACATGGGCATCAACTATAAAGACAAGTAGAAAAGCCACGAGGTTAGGTTTACTTGGCAAAGTGAGCTTATAGTGGACATGTCACCTTCCCTTACTCTAGGAGGGATTTGTATTTCACTTAAATGGAAAAAAAATGACGGTAATGAGCAATGACAAATAATCTCAACCAAGAAAGGCATTGGATCAGACAAGTAGGATGGATTCTAAGGGCCATAAAGTACTAATTATTGCATCCATCAACCGCATCTTAACAGGACTAATAATTCTTAAAAAAAGAACAGAATTATTAATTAAAGTATATCTGAAATGCTCCACCAAAAAATTAAGAATAAGATAATAGAGGTTATTTAATAACTTTTTAATTAGCCAAGTAATAATTGAAGAAAATTACCATCTTTAAAGATCTTGTCTTGAGCAAGGGCAGCGATTCTTTGCTTGAGAGCACTGTTGTCGACATTTAGAAGCAATCGTTGATGATCTAAAAATGCAACCCTTGGAGACAGCAGTGAAACTTCGGCCTTCATTGGTCAACGGATTAGGAAATAGGTCAATATATTATTTTGAGTAATGTTATTTTAACCAAACAAATCTTTAATATACTTAATATAAAACAACAAAAGAAAAATATTAAATAAAATACGTTATTACTAATAGATAAAAATGAAGAAAAAAGTGAACTGTGAAAAAATCTTACAAAATTTTTGGAGAAAAATATTATGCCACATAAAAAATTTACTTAAAAATATATTTATTATAGTCACATCACGTTACGTCCCAAACCTGTAATGAAGTTACATTTCTCTCAAGCTCTGATATGTATTGCAGCTTCCTCACTCGCGATCTTTGTGCAGATTGTCTATTAGCCAAGATTCTGATGCGAAAAGACAATTAGAGATAGAACTCAAAGAAAACAAAAATCCTAACTCAGCATTTTAGTATGGTTCATTTTCTGTTACAGAAAAGATAAATACGAAAGGTATTATGAAGCATTGTACATGAAAGAAAACAACAGAAAAAAAAAACACCTTCTCTATTATAAGAATGATTCATAAATACAAATTAATCATTATACTAGAATAGCAATACCAATTATTCACAAAAGAAAAAATAGAATAGCAACATCAAGCCTATATTAAATTTAAAAAATACATTTAATTAAGCAAGAAGAAACACATTATTTATCCAATTTTGTGTAATGGTTGCAAACTTTACCAGGAAAAAACATATTGATATTAGACATAAATACTCATATAAGAAGAAAAAGTACGATAAGTTTTTTAGTAAGCTTAAATTGACTCTTGTGTAAGTTAAAAATCAGCGTTCCAAAAACCTAACACGAAAAAATTTCTATAATGGTTATGGAAGAAACTTTTTTTCTTCAAGTGTTTCTGAAGAAGCTAATTATCTAAAACAGGACTTACGTATGGATGAATGTTTGATGACTACTAAACATACCTTTTGACTCTCTTGGGGTCAGTAATTCTCTCGTTAGAAGAACAAGTATTGGTGTCATTTGGAAGCTGCATAATTTCCTGTTTGCATTGGCTTTCAACCTCATCTGCTTCATTTTTCAATTGGTGGTGGTGGTGCTCCTCCTTCTTCTCCTTCTCATCATTGAAGAAGTTCTGATCAGAAGGGCTTGAAGGGTTAGAGGAGGACAAGATGGTTGGTGGAGGCATGGGGACCCCAGAGAGCACTACTTCATCCGTGAACATGGACATGAACTGTTCATCAACAAACTTGTCAAACTCGTTCTCATTGTTGTTGTTATTCTCTCCACACTTCATTGGTGAATCCAAGTAGGTGATGGAATCGCTCACCGACCTCCGGTGAGCGCCGCGCCGGGCCGAGGAGAAGTCAAGAAACTCATCCACCCAAGAAGGGTTCTGGTTGTGCTGATAATTGTTGTTGCTGCCGGATTTAAGAGGTGGCAATTGCATCTTCTGGTGGTGTGAAGAGAAATCTGGCCAACTTGGTGACATGTTTGGGATCTTTGGAGGTAATTGCGCCATTTGAATTCAAAGTTCAAACACGCCAAATCAGTAACTGTTGTTGCAAAATGCAAATTAACCTCAGATGATGTTAATGTTGTTGTTGTTGTAGTAGTACATTAACATGTCCCTAGTTAACAAATGCTATATATATGTATATATGCACACATTATTGTATGTGTAAATATATTGCATAAGGCATGCAGCACAACAAGGATTTGTCAATGAGAGAGAAGAAGAAATGGAAATAAATGAGCCTCTAGGCTCTAACATAACCCTTTTATAAATATATATGTATGTTCCCAGCAACCACAGGGGAATGTTGTTAGAGGTAAGAAAGCCACACGAACATAAAACAACATAATCATGAACTTTCTTGATTTCTTCTTTTCTCTCTCTCTCTTTTTATTTTTTTTAAAAAAACAAAGTTGTTTAAAAATTTTAATTGTTGTAGTAGTATTTTGTTTCGGGGTTTAAATCCCCAAATTAAATATAAAAAATCTCTGGGGTATCTGTATCTGTGTGTTTGTGAAGTGGGGTCACATGGGGATGGGGAGGGATTAGACAGCTATGAACAGCTATGAAGAGGGGTTGGGTTTCAACGGTGTTACTGGAAAGTCGCCATTGGATTAATAAGTAGTGGGAATCAGCCACCACGTGCCCTGGTGACCTTCTTTTTAGTGGGATGCCCTTATAATAATGTAGTTTCTTTCATACAAATTTGGTCATTATTTCATTTTAGAACATTCTCTCTTCTCTTCCCACTTTATTAGCCCACACTAATTTTAACCCTTCCATCATGATGACATGCAATTAGCATGTCTATTTGTGTTAGGGTAAATTATTAATTGCAACATCAACGATTTAAGTTCGATCATTATGGAAAGGAAAAAAGAGTCCAACAATGCTCAAACATATGTAGTTGACCAATTTAGGTGAATTTGAAGAGGTTGGAAATATTATCTCAAATTAGACTTTTGAAAATTTTGCATGCCCGTAGAGAATGGAAGGTTTAAAAGGGAAAAAAGAAAAAATGACATATAGTGGTATAGTACCAAAATTAAGAGATGTAACGGAATTAGGTAATTGATTTGATGCGAATGAATCGTGCCCACGTTCCTTGATAATTTTTTAAAGATTTTGTCTAAGACAAAAGGTAAGACAACCCCACTAGAGGGGGTTAGTGATTGGTTAAAAACCAAATGGGTCGTGATCTTTATCTGGGAGAGAGGAGAACAAAGGCCATGTGCATGAGATTATTTATAATGGTGTAGTTGTTATGCATGGGGTGCGACGTGTCTCATTAATCATTTCATTAAAAGCTAGCTACTATACATACAGTAATTAAGATAAGCAGAATTGTTATTGGACTTGGGATTTGGGGCATGAGCTGTGAAAGAGAAGAAAAAGAGAGGCCTCTTGTGAAGAATCATGTTATGCCCCCATGTGAATTGTTTGCACGCACTATGCTTTCTTTGCATTGTCCCCAAACCATTCCCACATGTAGGGTATATGCCTAATGCCTCTCTCTCTCTCTAAAGATGTACGTTTCCGCGTGTCTATGTGTTTCTAGGTACCTTCTTTATTATTTCATCATCTTATCTTAACTGGAATTAATGTAGTTTTTTAAGGAGAAAAGTATTTGACAAAGCTCAGTAATGATTAGTACCATCATAATGGACGGACTTTATATTAATTAATGACATCTATATATCAGTTCCTAGGTCTTCCCTTCCCCTCCTACTCCTTTAACCATTCCCATCCTCTACTATTTTTCTTATGTTGGTACTCCCGTCCTACAACTTAAAACTATTGAAATACGTACAATATGCTTACTATACCTACAAGTTATAACAGACTTCACACATACATTCTTGCCCTTAACAAGCTTGTATAGCATTGCAATTCAAGCTAAAAGATAAACATATAAAAAAGAGTTCATATACACTATAAAAAATATCGTACACTAAACATTTTGGTACAAAATTAGTTTGTGTAGTATAATTTAGTTTGAAAATTAACAGTAAAATCACTATAACTTATAAAACTCTCAAAACATAATGCAGAAGAAAAGAATCTCAAAATATATTGTGCAGATTTTAAACAAAAGATTAGCAAAATAACTAAACTTATTTAATTTTTAACATAGAGAGGGACTTGATCGACCTGGTTTAAAAAAACATAAAAGTTAAAGTCGCACATAATTTAATATAAAAGAACCAAAATTATAATTAAGCACGTGTATTTATTTTAACATCAAGTACATTGAGTGAGAAATTCCAAAAAAAAAAATGCTCGGGACGACTAAATATAACCCCCTGTTAAGTTAGACAAATTTTTTGTCTCCCCCATTTTATATTTAAAAAAATCACAAAAATTTCAGTGAGTGAATAAATCATTCATATTCCTCAGTTGTGACGATCCATTGCTGCAGATTGTGTTAGCTTCATTATGTACCATGCATTGGAAGATACAAGGAGTAGCAGAAAAACAATCCGGACTAATATCGAAGAGAGGAATCCCAACTAATGCAGAAGAATAAAATCTCAAAACATATTATGCCTTTTCCTTCGTGAAATACCGAAAAGGCATCATCCGTACGCTAATTATTTAATTTGTTGTCCATTATACATTAATGGCTTCAACAACTTGGAGAGTTGGCATGTTTATGGTGCTTAAATGTTGGTTCTAAGAACCCACAATGAGGTTTTAAAAAGTAAAAAGAATGTGTAAAGTTAGAAACTAAAGTGTTTCCAATTTAACATAAAATGTCTCATAAATTTGAACTATTCTAAATAAAAGATTTTTTATTTTTTTACAAACCACATATATCCTTTTACAGAAAACAATCTTATTTAAATTAACAGTAAAATCAATATATATATATATATATATATATATATATAACTTATAAAACTCTGTCCGATCAATTATTTAACACAATAACATACACAAAACTTAAATTTTATCCTATTATTAAAGTTAAAATAATTTTGTACCAATTAATTCATACATTTAGTGATAAAGAAATATATTATTATTTTATCATGTTAAATATCTCATTTGGCAATTGATCCTTAATTAGTATATAATAAGGTTTCCTTTAATTTATTTTTCTTTTCTTTTCCTTCTTTTCTACCAGATTTGGTAACACATTTGAAGTTAAAGCAGTCAAGGCCTTTCTACTTCTGTATAGTGTACTCCTATATCAATGCACCATTCACTATTAATTAATCACTTAATGGGTAAGCATGAAGAGCTGGCAAGTTGAGAAGTCTAAGGTTTTACCACTTATGGATGTGTGCATCCAGAGTTCTCAAGTCAAGACATTTGCAATTATTGGAGGAAAGACATTGAAACTTTCAGGGAAACATGGCTGGATTGTTTTTCTGGAATCTTACCTGCTTGACACCCCACTCCCTTAAACTCATCCAAGATTGTCTTTGAATTAATGTTAAGGGATGAAACCAAATGGAATGATGTTAAATTTCGTTGTCTGAAATATATGATTACATGAATGAATAACGATAGATTGCATTTCATTTAATACCTATTTTATAGCTCTAATTTGAGGATTGAGATGAAATCAATCTTTTTCTCTGCTCTATTATAAATATTAAATACAAATAATATGGATAGTTTATTCTATTTGACTTTATTTTATTCCATATCAGTCAGTTTTATATCACTGTCTCTGTCAGACATAAATACATAAAATGAAATAGAATCAGATTACCAATTACGTTTTCATTGCTCGAATATTTAATTTTTTTTATTTGGAAAATAAACAAAATGATAGAGGGGTTAGTTAATAATAAATTAGTTTCACTCCACAATCCCAAATTAGGAAAGAAAAAATAAAGGTATTGGATGAAATGAGATAATAATTATAAAAAAAAAAAATAGACTCCATTCCATTGCATCATATTTTAAAATTCAAACTAGTTATTTCATTTTATTCGGTTCCCTTCAATTCATTCCTCTACAGCAGTGGCTCTGCTTATCTGAGATTTAGCAATAAATATAGAATAAAGGCTGTTAGTAAAATTAGTATGATAATCCTGGATAAATTCAAAGAATCGTGTTCGTACACTTTCCGAACAAAGTATTTCGACCCTATTCTTGCCTGGGTTCACGAAATCCTTGTTGGGATAATTCTTTGAAGAACAATCTGCTTCTGGCAATAGAGAACAGATCAGGAATGTAGAGAGAAAGTATGATTTTCGTATATATTA
>PYAF01002678.1:1818126-1832900 GCA_007407185.1 Glycine tomentella | reverse complement strand
ACAATCCCCTGGATCCCAGCCAGGGGCGCTGCCTCTTGGAACCCCGCACCGTAATCGCGGTCAATTATGCGTTGGCTCAACAAGCGTGCACTCCGCACTACCCTAACTTGTTTCCAAAGCTTAACGCGTAATCGCATTGGCCTATAGTAAATCACATTACTACTAAAATCCATTGATGACACTAAAATCACCAACAAAGGCTGTCAGATATATCCCCTGTGCAAAATTCCTTAGCTTCTGCATGAAATTAGCGTGTTGAAACAGTATCTTAAGCTGGACATGATTCCCTGGCTCTTCAATAATCTTTAAATTCAAATATTATAAAGCACTAACTATAAGCGTAGACCTATAATAAAAAATTTCCTAGTCTTCCATTAAATTGAAATTCATTCGAAATAATGCACTACAACTGTAAGTCTAGACAAAACAACAAACTGTTCATACCAATTGAGACAACTTAAATTGAGGAAATTGCTTATCAAACATCCAAATGTGTCAGAATTCAGTAGTTTTGGGCAGCTAAACCTTGAACAAGTTCAAGACCTGCACGTCTGTATTATGGGTCATGCAGAGAAAATGAAACATAGAATTCATGCCTTGCTAAAACTCACAAACATGAAATACATGGATGCAAGATATACATTGTGCAAAAACGCCTCTAAAATAGTAATGAACATGCATTTCAATGCATAAACAAAACAAACATAACATTAAAAATAAACACTTGATCCTTTCAATAAAACAAAGAATAAACACTTGTTTATAATAAATATCAATGCATGTTGTCATTCTCTGCTGCACTAAGAACTAGCCATGAAGACAACATTAACATTAAGTGTTGCTATCATCAATCTTCTTGTCTTGTGCAATCTATGGATAACTGCGAGTGCATGTCCTGAAAATTCATCTGATTCAGAAATAATGAGGAAGAGGTATGAAAGTTGGCTGAAAAAATATGGACGAAAATACGGGAACAAATATCAATGGGAAGTCCGTTTTGAAATTTACCGAGTAAATGTTCATTTTATAGAGGTCTACAACTCTCAAAACTATTCTTACAAGCTCACAGACAACAAGTTTGCAGATCTTACAAATGTAGAGTTTAGACGTATGTATCTGGGTTATCCACCTATGTCGCATTTGCAGACAGGATTCATGTACCAAAAACATGGGGATCTACCAAAAAGCATAGATTGGAGGATAAGAGGTGCAGTTACACATATCAAGGATCAAGGCCATGGTGGTAAAGTTTCTTAAAATAAATAAATACACATATTACACACATGCCTGTGGTTAGTCACACTTGCACAGCACAAATTACATGATTTCACCCAAGAATTTATAACCAGGTGCATTTAATATACTTGCATTTTTTGAGTAATTAATATACATTTAGTTACTTCCTGTGATAAATTACTGTTTTATTGCCAAATTCTGTTGAATGGGGTACAAAATAACTAACAAATTTAAAGTTAGGCTAAGTGGGAACATTAATTCCACAATTCAAATGAAACCAAGTTCCATTAAATATGCTCATCCTTTTCCACGCTTTGACGTTATAAATTACACCCAAATGTTTTGCAAATCCGAGATCCTTGTGCTTCATTACTCTGCCTCAAAGCATGAGATAATCTTCCAGTAATGTCATTGAGAAAAGAACACAGCCACCATAATGCAAAAGTCACAGGTCTTAGCAATATGTAGTCACTTGATCGGCAAGTCACTTGATCGGCATTAAGCATTGTACTTGGCCCACTATAAATAATTTAACAGGCATTAAGCTAGGTTTCACTCATCGATACTGGCCAAGCCTTCAATAATTTTCTGCCTGACCCTGATATATGGTATAAAACCTCTTTCTGCCATCACTGTTGCAGCCTTTGCAGCCAAAACGTACTCACGTTTCTCCAAGCACCCTTCAATCACTAACTCATAACTCTCAAATGCAACAGATTTACGATCTTTCTCCAGGAATTCAATCATCTCAACAGCCTTCCATATTTCCCTGTTTGCCCGTAATGCTGCCAACAATTTCACCAGTGTTCCCTGTCCTGGGGTTAAACCATATTGGACCACCATTTGCTTCATCAAATCCAGTGCTTTAGCAGTCTTTCTTACTCTGTTCATTGCACCAATTACAGTGCCATAACTACTCGAATCTGGAATTCATCCTGCCCCACCCATGCCTCTCAGGACTTTAACTGCCTCCCCTAGTTGATCAACAGCACATAGAGATGATAGTAGAATATTAGCTACAGAATGAGACAGACAACGATGGTCCAACCAAGCAGATGAGAGAAGAACCTATAGTCCGTTGTAGGACAGCTAGTGCAAGGGGGAAGGGATGGGAGCTTTGAAGGGTGTAAGAAAGAAGATAGGAATAAGCTAGCTGGGGCTTGGAGCATGATCAGATAGGTATATA
The DNA here is from genome assembly GCA_007407185.1 of Glycine tomentella. Taxonomy (NCBI): domain Eukaryota; kingdom Viridiplantae; phylum Streptophyta; class Magnoliopsida; order Fabales; family Fabaceae; genus Glycine; species Glycine tomentella. Next base: position 1,830,478 of record PYAF01002678.1, on the reverse strand, counting down.
AGATTGCAACATTTCATCAACAATTTGCACTCGTAAGTTCTGAGGAATTGAAGAAAAAAGAAAGAAAAAGGATTTGAATTTTGGCAGGATTCCTAGGAAATGAGAAGCTCTGGAATTTTAACATAGTTTTTAGCTTCTAGCTCCACTCTAACAGCCTGCTCAAGATTTTGCAATGAAGAAACTGAACGTTTGACAAGTGTATCAATTTGTGAAAGTAATATTAAAACGGTAAGATTGAGTGTCTAGTCCACCAGAACTTTGACTTGTACTCGGAGTTTGCATATATCTTATCTTAAGCAAATAAATGACTAAACTATATATTTTTCAAAGTGGTAATGCAGAAATATAAAGTTCAACCATAATAAATGATAACTAGGTAGAGCACATGCAAGAGACAGAAAAACAAACACTTTGAGGTGTAAATTGTCGTTTCGTGCGGATTTTCGTGGACGTGTTGGGTGTTTGGTCTACCGAAATTACTATTGATGCAATGTTAGAGATTTTTCGCCATTTAACGTTAATCCGATTATTACCTTCATCCATTAAACTACCCTGACCATGATTCCTCATATGAAAAAGTCTAAATTACCTAATTTCACTCCTAATCCTTAAGAGTTACATCAAATAATTTGCTTTAAGAATAAAAATGCATAATTAAGGCTAAATAACACTATTCTATCCCTAGATATGGAGTACCTAGAAGCTCCTTCAAGCTCTTAGGGTGCAAACATTTTCCAATAATTAAAACCCTATAACATAGATGTGAATGGGTGATAACCATAAACAAGACAATAAACTCATAAAAGAAGCAATAATATTGAAATAGCATTAAAAGGATAATAAAGACCATTACATCAAGATTATTTGGTTGTCAAGCCCAACAATGGGTAATTTAGCCTCTCATAGTCATGAGATGCTAAAAAATACAAGATGAAGCAAAGGAAATGGAAGAAAATGAAAGAAGAAGGACTCCAAATGAGTGGGTTTCTCCTTTTCTCTTTGTGCCTTACTGTCTGTATCTCCTATGTAGAGTGTTTTCCCCTGTTTCATCTTTAAAACGTTGCACAGTCATGTTTTTCGAAAATAACTATGCGCTAAGTCTGTATGTGTGTGCTGAACACACATGCAAAGTCTAGCTGGTTTAAGTGACCACACGCTTAGCGTGCATGCACAATACGGTTGGCCTCCAATTTGGTTCCTCGAGCTGAGCAGGCACTAACACGTTGAACGCGCAACTCTAATTCTTCAACACCTTACAGACCTTCTGCTGTGTCAAACTCTACGAAATATAGAAGCAAAACACTGTAAGTTTACTAACTTTAGCATTCTCTGGATAAAAACTCAGAAGAAATTAAATTCTTATCTTTTTAGATCAAAAGAAACATTAAAAGGGAAGAAATTAGATAATTATTATGTGATTTAAATATATAAATTAAGTATGCATAGCAATTATCAAATACATCAATTGAGAATAGGACAGAAATGAAGAAGAAATCTATGGTGCATCATTGCTCCCATCACCATTCTTGATCAGCTAAGATAGTACTGGAGCACCTTGACACGAGAAATGAAACCTGTGGACATTTGCCAGAAAAATACTAGATCAATAGGGGCAAAAGGGTATGAGTATTTATATTTCACAAAGAGAAGAAAAAGAATGTTAGGATGTGGCCAAGCATTGATAAAATATCAATATAATTTTTTTGTATGTTCTACAAGGAGGCACCTTTACATGGGGCAATATGAAACAAGGTATCACTAGAAACTACCAACTGGACATTACCATTGTTTAAAGAGGAAAATGAAATGATTAAATCACAAAAATGTGGCATGTCATCACCAACAGCCAGGACATCTGCATATCAATGTATAGAATCCATGTTGAAATTAACAATAATAAACGTACAATGCAATGCAATGATTAACAATAAACATATAACTAGGTTCTAGGTTCACACATTATGGTGCAAATAAAGAAAAAATATATGACTAGAATCAACATAGCTCTCCTTGGAACATGCACTTGAAATGAATTAGGCAATTAGCCAAATGTAACTACATCAAACAGAAATCGATCACGTATTTAGGGGTGTTGTCAGATTGGATCAGGTTGGATCCCTGCAAGTATAACAACCTAAGAAGTTGTAAATGGTATGTACAAAGAGGCATGCGTAAGGGTATCACTGCACACGTATGAAATAATAAAAGCACCTATCATGATTGTAGGCCCAAACTGAACCGTACTAAGGCAATAAAACGATGCAAAAATAATTTTTTAAAATAAATAAATCAGCTAAATTGTCATTGAATGTACGGCAAATTACATGTTATGTTAGATACCAGCTAGTAGAACACAGGAAAGGAATAATTGCAGCTGTAAGGGGACTTAATGGATGAAGTTCTTCGTAGAGAGTGCAAGAAACTAAAATTAAAATTTGTGATCACTTTAATGGATAGACTTTAAGAGAAATAAAAGAGTTACCTAAGGACAATTTTCAGCGAGAGAAGAAATATAAAACTACACTGACTTCAAAAAATCATGTGGTTGTGATGAATTAACAGTGTGGTTGTGTATAGGACAGGGACAATACCTGCTTCGGTGCCTATAATGCTAATACAACATATGAACAAAATATAACAATAGTTGTATAACAATATGACCTTTACAAAATTTAAGAATGATGCAGAATTCTTTTATCTAAGTAAGCAAGTAAATTGTAAAGTAATAAAAAAGACTAATTAGGTGAGATAAAGGAGCAAAGAATTAAGCACAACGAACTCAATGGCTAAAGCGATGAGCCGATGAGCACAAGTTACCACACACGCGAAGATACAATAGAACACACAAATTGTGTTTAAAGGAATGATACCAGAAAATTACATAACCATATATGGCGTACCTTGTAAGTTAGAAGAATGAAAAAATGGTTTGAAGGTGCTACACGCCACTTGCGAAAAGATCCAAGCTTTAGAGTTTAGATGTTGCACATAAAGGGAATAAGCTGCAGAAGTTAAGAGAAGAAAACAACAGCAATACCATTCGGCTCTCACTTCCTACACCCCATAAATATCACCCTGCACCCCCTTCTAGTTTTAAAATAAATTGAAAGCCCGAAATTATCCTTCCGACCAACGTGCAACCCCATTCACATCACCGCCACATCATCTGATTCGTGCTTTGTGCTTCCACTTCCATACCACCGTGAGCACAGGCGTTCCGGATTGGCTAGCTTTCGGAAACTCTGTGTCGACGATAGAGGCGCAGTGGGCTTTGTGGCCCAATCAATTAACTTGGACTCTAAAGAATTTTTTATTTTTCGTTTACATCTTTCTTTTTATTTTTATTTGACATTTAACTCATTTTTTCTCGCCAGATTAATTCATTTTGAGGTAAAATGACACTTCTAAATACGACTTCATACACCAATTGAGGATCAAATCTAGACCTTGGTTAAGAAATCTAAATGTGTCAACAATTTTTTATACTTAGACTCAAAGAGTTACTTGTTATTTTTCCTTGATAATAAATTCAAGTTTAAATATTTTTTGTTCGTACAATTTAACATATTTTTCATTTGTGTCCTTGCAATTTTTTTTTGTTTGTGTCTTTATAAAATGTGTTTATTTTTTTATTCTTAAAATATTTTATATAACATTTTCACTATTCAAAATATCTTTTTACTGTTTAAAAGTGTTATCTAAAACACTTTGAAAAATACATGAACTAAAACAAAAAAGATGCAAGAATGAAAAATAAAAAATACTAAATTACTTATAGGAAAAAATATTTAATCCTAAAATTTATAATTTTTATGATAAAATTTATTTGATTGATCATTAATATTTTTAATAAATATTTATATAATTTTTTATGATAATAAAATAATTACTTAATATTTTTTCTTGAGATATTTTAAAATAATAATCATAAATTAAAATTAATAATTTTTAATAATATAACAATCTATCATGATCTCAAGACTCTCGACCAGAGGTCTCAACTCTCATTTTTTTTTTTGTAGAAAACACCCAAAAACATTTTTTATCGATTAAAAATATTTAGTTTTGAATTTAAATATACAAATTCAATAATTTATTTTACATTTAATAAAAACAAGAAAAACATTTTAATAATATTTAAAAATAAATAAATACTATTAAAAGACTTTAATGTAACTTTTGTTGAAGATAGTAACCTGATAATGATAAAATCACTAAAATGTAGTCCTTTATGTTTTATTTAAAAAAAATGATTATAGTTTTCTTTACAACAACAACTGTCGTCAATAATTTTGTTTTTCGTCAATAATTTTTTTTTTCTTATCTGGATTCGCTTATTATGTAAGTTTTTGACTGATTAATTTTTTAGTGGTTGTTTATGTTACTTTATAGTGATAGTCTTGGAAGTAATAATAAAGGCATGTTCTTGACGCAAATTAGCAAACTTGATTATTTGTTATTGTCTATATAATCATAAAGGAAAGGTTAGTTTAATTATTAGTATGGCAGTATGGCAGTATGGCATTTCACTGATGTTTTTTCACACTAAGGTTAACAGATTTTTTTTTTATGCATTGGAAAGAAGAGAAAAAAAATTAAACAAGATCACCCTACACTACAGTTAACAGATTGACTATTATACAATAATTCAATTAATTTTCACGGTTAAGATTAAAATAATAAAAATATTTTTTTTCATAACACAAGCTTTCCATTTATTTATTTTTTTACTTTTTAAAACTATCAAATAATTTTTTTCAGTTTTTTGTTTTCATTTTTTTAATTTGAACTATTTTTTTCATGTTTAAAGAAATCCATATGGTGTTGGGTTGAATTTCATTAATTTTAAAAGTGTCGGGATTTGATTGGACAATTAAATCGCCCATTCAATAAATTATAGGAACTAAAAACTCAATTAAACTTAAAAAAAATATTAATCTCTAAAATTTCTGTATTATTTGACAATTTTTAATTATTTTTTTTAATTATTTTTCTTCTTTAACTAATTTCTTAAATTTGTATTTATTTTTAATTAGGTCCCTTAAAAAATAAAATACAAGTTCAACAATTCAATTGAAAAAAATAATTAAGGATCTATTTAAAAATTACCATAATTTAGGAACCTAATTAATGAAGTAATTGTCAAACGTCTAAAAGCCAATATTTTGACTCCGCATGTCAGTATTCTCACGAATGCAGCTTTGTAGGCTCTAAAGTCAGTATTCTCAACCTACAAGGTGAGAATACTACCATATAAAGATTTGGAAATTTTTAATTAACTATTTATCATTTTTAAATAGTTTCCCAAAATATTTTTTTCAATTGAGTTCCTAATTACAAAATAAATACAAGTATAGGGATCTAATTAAAAATATTGTTTATGGATCTAATTAAAAATTATCAAATAATTTAAGATCATAAAAAATTAATTTAACAAAATTATTAATAATGGTAAATTTATTATTTATTTTTCTGGAAGGCTATGGTAAATTTATTATACTGATGAAAAATGTGAATCATATCAATTTTAATAAAATAAAACCTCACAAATAATTATAAACACGTTACTAAAATTCAAGATAAATTTTATTATATTTTTCATTAAAAAATATATTCATTTCAGTATTCTGATATATTAATTATTTAATGATAAATTTTCATATTTTAATTAAAATTTATAATATTTAATTCTTAAAACTTATGTAATGACGTGATAAGTCACAACACATCAAAACATAGCACATAAAGTGTGCAACAATAACTCATGTTAATTATTTTAAAAAAATATCATTTTAATTGAATTCTTAAAGAATCAGTATGGGCATTCTGATCGAATTTGGCATTCCGTGGAAGGAGCATTTCTCTTATTCAGGAATACTTGCGGCGATGATATGGTTCAAGGCAATATGATGAGCTTATCATTGTTGCACTGTCATGCAACTATGCAAGTCTTGTTGAAGTTGAATGTTATAATATAACGCACATTTGAAGTTGAATTTAACTTTAATTGATTCATACTGAGAGTTTTAACTTTTACCCATTCGATATATTATAGTGAAATTTAGTTTTTAAAAAATATTTTAATCAAATATTTTGTTGTTACCATAATTAACTGCGTCTTTTGTTAGTAATAAAAGAACTAATAATGGATCAATGGATCGGATAAAATAAGTCATATATACCTGTGTACAATATTTTTTTTTTCAACATATAAAATGTAAATTCGATGAAATTTCGTATTGCACTTTCTTTTTATTCTATTTTCAAACTTACATGAAAATTTGACGCTTGTGAGTTGTGAAGGAAAAGATCTCCATTCATTCATAAATAGTTTTTTTTGTTTCTTATATATATATATATATATATATATATATATATATATATATATATCTGTTAAATCATACAATATGAATATATGATCATTGACAAACTTGATATACATTTTTGCACTAATAACAATAAAAAGATTCATATAATATAAAAAAGGGAGCATATTGTGACATTAGAGTTAGAATTAGAAGTTAATTATCTGTGTATTATATCGTATAAAATTAAAATATAACGTCACGACTAATAACAACTTTGTAGTGCTGTTTACCATATAATAATAATAATTCCATATATTGCTTTGCAGATTGATAACTTAAATTTTCAGTTGGGACATGATTTGTCCCTTTTGTCATGGCAGATATATATTCAAAAGTAATCTAGCTACTTTGCAAAACAGGGTTGAAATAAACTTTTTTCATACTAAATCATCATTTTAAAGCCTTGGTTATTGGAGCAGTTGTCTAGATTAAGGAATCTCTTCATTCACATGATGATGCATTCAACATGTTAAAGCTAAAGCTAACTTTAGGTGAGCTGGTAAGGCGCGCATGGAAACGGAATAAAAGAAGAGCAAAAATCACAAAATCCAAGAGATAGGAGAAAGGGAAAAAGAGGCCAAACCAAGAGGGAAAAAAAGGTGGCAGAATACAATGATATTATAATATTTGCATTTGGGTTTGTACTAATGAAGTTTAAAAATTACAATTGACTAATGTATTCTCAACAGGCACAGCTTTTAGCTGTTGGTGATTTGGAATTGTTCTCTTTCTTCCCTATGAAGTGTGTGAACAATAACCCGGAATTCAAGTTTTATCTTTTAAAAACAAACAAAAAAGAGGAAACGAGAAAAATTCCTAGTTGCTTACAAATTAATGAAATTATAGTTGGTACTCAATAATATTGTACTGCGTTACATATTATTAATGCACACATAAAATGATTAAAAGTCAAAAAAGCTTGCTTTACTGATGAAAATAAAAACATATTGGTGGGTCTTCAATAACACTAACCACCCAATAAAGATGGGGATAGATCCACCAAGGTCCAAGGCCGAGAACAGAACGTTGATTCATCATTTGGGCAGTGATTTGGTGACTTGGAAAATGAATATTTTTTCCATGAACTATAGTGTCAAATTCATCCACCCACTTCCACTTGGTCCAATATTTAGAGTCTGTGTCGTTGTACGGCACACTAGTGCAACTTGATACCATGCTTTTGGTTTGGTAAGGTAATGTCCAAACTTTCCAGTTTTTACCATCTACTTTTCTTTTCTCCAATTTAATTAACGATTCTTATTTCTACCATTAGTTCTTTGGTAGCCATTAACCAAGCAATGTTTATGTTCATTTTTTTTTACAGTGTTATAAGTGCAAAGTATTTATTGACTTTGACTATGAGTATTCTATCTAAAATTTGCTACACCATTTTTAAAGGGGTATTTCTTTTCAATCACGTTTTTTCCTCAATCACAAAGCTTGCATGTGAGATTTTACTTCAAGTATCCGACTCCAATTCCACTTAGACTAACACTGTTGCTAAGGAATGCTTATGTTCTAAATACTAATTATTCACTCTCTCCCTTGTACAATACTTAACCAACTAACACCACTACAGCACCAAACGACTCCTTTGCTGCTCTGGCCTTCCCCTTAAAGAAACAGAAAGCCAAATGCAATAATGTTCAAGGTAAAAGAGGCACACTAAAGTTGGTGCTCAGGGACTTGGCTTATTAAATTCTGATCATCCCCTCCATTTCTTTTCAAAATTCAAATTGACCCTTCTGGCCTTCTCTTCCTCCTTCTTTCTAAGCATCATACTTCTTCTCTCCATTGTTTCATTTTTATTTCCAATTCTTCAAGTGAAAGGAATATAGGAACTTGAGGTGATGAAAACAACAGAATGTTAAAGAAAGCTTTGATGTGAGGTGAGGTGAGGAAATCAGAAGAGGAATTTGAAAATGAGTACAGCAAGATTCATCAAATGTGTTACTGTGGGAGATGGAGCCGTGGGAAAGACATGTATGCTCATCTCTTACACCAGCAACACATTCCCCACGGTACGAAAACACATGATGTTTTAGTTGTTTGAATGTGTTAAGTTTTAGTTTGTGTTTCACTTGCTATTGTTGGAAAAAAAAACAGGACTATGTCCCTACAGTTTTTGACAACTTCAGTGCAAATGTGGTGGTTGATGGAAGCACAGTTAATCTAGGATTATGGGACACTGCTGGTAAGTACTTTCTGAAGGTGATTAAGAAAAAAAGTACTAACCACTCACTACTATATTACCAAGCAGTTGTATTGTAATGTGCATAGTATATTGTGGTGAAAAGAAGGCTTCTATCACTAAAACTGGATATTCCTTAATTCTTGATATGGTTATTACTTTTCCATGCTTTACTCATATATTGTAGCTTCATAAATTCAGGACAGGAGGATTACAACAGGCTTAGGCCTTTGAGCTACAGAGGAGCAGATGTGTTTTTGCTGGCATTTTCCCTCCTCAGCAGAGCCAGCTATGAAAATATCTCTAAGAAGGTTTTTCTGCCTAGTCTCTTAATTATCCGTCGATCATGACACATTTACACCTACCAATTTTACACGTATACATAACATCTTATATTTGTCTGAGCTGTGATATGGTATAATTCCAGCCAAACATAATCTGACACTAGGCCCATTTTGTGCAGTGGATTCCTGAACTGAGACATTATGCCCCAATTGTGCCAATTGTACTTGTGGGAACCAAACTTGGTATCAGCTAATACTATAAAAATTACTTGACATTTTGGTATTACTTAAGCTACCTATAAGTGTTATTTAATAGTTATGTGATGTTTATAATTGGCTGCAGATTTGAGGGAAGATAGGCAATATTTGATTGATCATCCTGCGGCCGCACCTATAACTACTGCTCAGGCAAGTCACTTGCATTCTATGTTCTAACAAAAACCGTTTTTTTGTTGTTGGCATAGAATTTTTTTTTTTTATTTTGTTTTCAAATACATTTGAATGTTAATGTTGGGCAGGGAGAAGAGCTGAAGAAGGCAATTGGTGCTGCTGTGTATATAGAATGCAGCTCAAAGACTCAGCAGGTTCTTATTTTTCAATGCTTATACTAGATGGTTTTAGATACCATCAAAGCAAGTTGCACTAGAACGGTCCTAATAGGGATACAATATAAAATAATACCAAACATCTTCATATTTCAGCTTTTGGAATAGTTGGTTTTAAGTTATTATACTAGGGAAGTGTTATAGCAGGACATGAGCCAATTATTGTTTAAATATAACTGCATTAGATTTTACAAAACTAATATGCTCACACCATTTTTCTGTGCAACTTTTAACTCTATTTGTACATGCTTAAACGGTAGAAAAGTGGTTCTAAAATCAAAATAGTATGCGCATCTTTTTCCTAGATCATTTCACCTAACAAAGCATGTATCAAGAATAAAATATATACAGTGAAAACATCTTTTTTAACGCAACTGTATAGTAACCATTGCACTTAGTCATTTTACTGCAGATGTCAGACTACTTGTAAATTATTTGTTTTGTTTTTATAAATTTTGTGTCTGAAGTATCTTTCTTGGAGGACGTTGAATGTGGTACATAGCATTATTGTCTTCGTGATAGATATATATTATAGTGTATAACCATATATAAAAGTTACTCTATCAACTTGTGCAACAAGCTTGAAAGTGAGCCTAAGCCTAATTTTATGTCTGTGATGCAATTTCAGAATGTGAAGGCTGTGTTTGATGCTGCAATCAAGGTTGTTCTACAGCCACCAAAGCCAAAGAAAAAACGAAAGAAGAACAGAACATGCGTTTTCCTTTAATTGGTATTCATTTGAATTGCATCATGTAACATTCGTACCCTTCTCCTAAGTTTTCCTTTATTTGATTGCAAGAATCGCCCTTTCTGAACGTATGTATGTATTCCAAACTCTACCCTCTTTCCGTTTTCTTATACTTTTTATTGCTGGTGGATCTAAACGATGTTTGTATCTACTGGATAAATACAAGGAAAGAATGTACTCAATTAAAGATAATTTTTGTGATAAGAAAAGTATAATAGCATTAATCATCACTTTTGTGTTGCTCAGCATCTTTGTTTTTCTTAGCACTGTTCTCTTCTCAACGTTATGGTTAAACTTTTCATCATAATTTTTGTCGTTAACCATTTTTCAAATCCTTCACGAGGTGCAATAAGCATAGTTTTGTCATTTGTGTTTAACGGGGACCTAAAGGTTAAGTAGCTAGAATCATTATTGATTCTGAAGTCTGAATTCACATAAAAAGCAATGACATATTGTCAAGCTATTCTGGTATTATATTTATATATTGCACCTCCGAAGTATTCTATATAGCTACGAGTCAAGTGATAGGGAATTCTTGAGTGGTTCTTGGTCGTGAACTTTATCATTCGGTATTTATAATATTCATGTGGGGTTTGCAAGGAGGGAAAAGAACCATTTTTCTACAAGCTCGATATTCGGATTTGACAGTGGAATAGTGCGATTGGAAGAATAAAAATATTTAAATAAAATTATCGAAAGATAAAACTATCACCAAAATATAATTGAATTAAAATAAATATTAGATAACTCATTCAATTAGGAAAAAGAGACTAATATGCAAAGTTTGGTACTTTAATTGGGCATTTGCTGTATGAAATTTTTTAATATCCGAAAATCATGTCTCAGAAATTATATTTCATGAGAATAATATTTTTTAAAGAATGTCATAAACATGTTTTATTTGTTTAAAATATTTTGCGAAATTAGAGACATAATAATAAATATAAAAAAATATGTTGTCTTTGTGAGAATATTGTAGGAGTTGAAAATAAACAAGATCATAATAATAATAATAATAATAACAAAGATGCAAAATAAAGTTTGCAAAAAATGAAAGATTTATGACATTTTAATTTTTGCTTGATAGGACAAGACACACTGTTTTTAGTGCAATGAAAATTTAAACTTGTGTCGTTCTTTGAAAATAATTGTGAGTTATTCACTCTCTTTTTTTAACGCAGTTTCCTTTTTGGATTTTTTTTTTTAAAGAAGTTAGTCACTCTTATTCTCCTAAAAAAACGTTAGTCACTCTTCTAATTATTAAAAAAAAAAAACTTAGAATATTATTTTAATTATTTTGAAAACAAATTGACTAGTCAATCATTGCATGAATCAAAATTTCTCTAAGTGTAGTTATTAGTAATTTATTAATAATTAAGATATTTATAATTGTAACAAATTTAAAGAGTGAATAAATCATAATTACTATTCAAACAAAACGTATGCTAGTCGGTCATTGTCCTTGATCATCATGTTACGAGAATTAAAATTTGTTTTATTTTTTAAGAAAATAATATATTGAATGATCAAGAAAAGTAAGTCAATTTAATTTACCTACGGAAAGAATATTCTGTTTTTATATAAAAAAAATTTAAAAAGACGAATAAAATTATTAAATTGCATAATTCAAATTTGTAATGATTAGTTATTCAATATCCAATGTTTCAAAAATAAAATTATTAAATAGGGGTTTCGAACAAATGGATCATTCCATTTTGGAATTTACCAAATGAGACTATTTTTTAATTAATACTCAGATAATTTATAGGAATTTTTATGGTTTTTTTGGGTATGAAGTCGTAAAAAAATACATGATTTTGATTTTTTTTCTTTTATATTGAATTCGTAAAAAATCCAACGACTTTAATTTTTTAATTATTTATATAAAGTAGTAAATATTGAACAAATTTTAAGTCGTTTTAATTATAATTTTATATTTTATGTTATTGTGTTTTTATTACTTTATTTTCCTGTCATGTCGTCGTATACTATAAATGTATGGTATAAATTTATTTTTCTCATATTTTATTTAATATTTTTTATATTTTTATTTGTAAAATTTATTATTATTTATTAAATTAAGAAATGAAAATGAATCTAAATAGTATAAATTAATAATTCAAATAATTTATTATTCATTTTATTTAATTATTACT
>PYAF01002678.1:1794953-1818026 GCA_007407185.1 Glycine tomentella | reverse complement strand
AGCAAAAGCAAAAAAATATAATAATAATTTGGATCAATTGTCTATTATTATATCTACAATGATTGGTCATACCATTGTTATCCATAATAAAAAAGAGTATTTATCTATTTATATATAACAGATAGTATGGTAGACCATAAAGTAAGAAAATTTTCATCTATTCTAAATTTTCAGAGACATACGAAAAATGATAATAGATCTAGTAGTTAGCATAAAATTTTAGATAGAAGTTTATAACAAAATATTACAAAATGCACTTCTTATTAAAATTAGTCAAAATTCCTACTAAATACGCAAATGATATTGAGTATAACGTGTTATTCAAACGCCAATTTTGGTTGGACATTTGAATATTTTTGTATTTACTTTTTCATAGAGTATCGATTAAATCCAACAGATCTGCTATCACATTGTAGAATTTAAGTTATCGTTTTACTATTAAATAAACCCCTAAGATCTGCGTTGCAAAAAGATATCATACATCATTTAATCATCGTCACCATTCATCATTACGTACGTGAGTTATTTAAAGGAAATGTTAACTTGACGAAACAATTTTTACATTATTTATCGAAAAGTAAGCAGCATGAACAAGTTATACTAATACTTATGAAATCAACATGAATCCTGCATAAAAAAATGAAATCAACATCAAATCACATCATTGAGCAACTAATAAAATAAAATGTGTTCTGCATTGATTGGAGGCCCAGGTCTAATTGCAAGGATCAAGAGTCAAGACTGCTTCAACCTAAGGGGCTACTCTGACCTGGTTGGTATCCCTGTCTGCCACATCTCATATTCATCAAAAGCTTATTTAGGTATTAAAACGTCTTTTACAAGTTTTTTTGGTTGAATTACAACGTCTGTTACAAGTATATCTCCGATCATGATTCTTAATGTCGTGAAAAGGCAAACTCAGTCACCAACTTATTTGTTAATTCGGAACATATCAAAATGTAACAGAAATACAGAATTTAGGTTTAATGTATTAGTAGATCTTTAAAGTATTTAATTTTTAAAAAAAATTGCTTTCTAAATTAAAAAATATATAATGAAATTTAAGGACATATTAATACATTAAATTAAATATTTATTTATCATTGTTACTATTATTATTATTATTATTGTATTTATTATTTACAATCGATCCTTTTCAGATTGATTCATTTATTTACTTAGTTATATTTTTTATTCTGTTAAAAAGTATAAGAAGTAAAGAAAAAGTATTGTACTCATCATATTTCTATATTTATTAAAAAATACTAGTAAAGAGGCGCCTGTAGCTCAGTGGATAGAGCGTCTGTTTCCTAAGCAGAAAGTCGTAGGTTCGACCCCTACCTGGCGCGTTTTTATTTTTGACATGTTACTATGATTTTAATTCTGTTTAGCTAATGAATTAGAGAAAAAGGGATAGAATTATTTACTTAATTTTGTAGGCAAGGTTTTATCTATGTCTGAGCTCTGAATTGAACATTTGGTTTTCATGGTCTCGTACTGGAATTTGCAATTTGCATGCATTACTTTCTTTAATTCTTTAATGTAATATTTTTCCATGTTAAACTCAAAATAATGGGGACAAACTCTATTAAAAATGGAATGATAAAATACCCCCTCTCCCCCAACACCCGATTTTTTTTTTTTTTTTAAAAAAAAAACAAGTTATTGAATTTTTGATTAATACGCTTGCTCACGTGTCATTTGCACATTCTTTGGCTTAATTAATCGCAACCTTGCGATGGTGACGAACTTGGATTTCAACTTATTTGCAACTTGTTTCGTGGCACATCAATGACTTAGCTAGGCTTTCTTTTTCGTCTTGAATGTGAAAACGGTGAATATTTATGATGAATCAGCGTAGAATAGTAGTATTTGGAATTCAAACTGTACGCCCAAACCATAGAAGAATAGTGTATTTGTATCATTGATAGAATAATATAGGAATATAAATCACGTTTGACAAAAAAATAATACTGAAAACACTTTTTTTCCCCAAAAATGGTATGTATGTATAAATTTATTTTAAAAATGTTAAGTGAATGGCCCTATACTATAGCATGGTTAAACAAAATGAAAGGGTTAATATTATATTATATAAGAAAAATGTATGAAAGTAGAAGAGTCATTTTGAATACTTCTCCCTCCAACAGGCAAAGCCTACCTTCCTTCCTCGTACGCGTTACACATACACGTCTCTCTCTCTCTCTCTCTCTCTCTCTCTATCCGTGTCTGCTACAACCACAATGCTGAACAATTCGCAAGATATAAACCCACCCATTTATCCCCTTCAACCCATTTCACCCCTTTCACCGTGTTTGGATTGGATCTAAGACATTGCTTTTGCTTCATCCAAACTACTCAATGGGTGCCGACGAAGACTACGACTACTTGTTCAAGCTGGTCCTCATCGGAGACTCCGGCGTCGGCAAGTCCAACCTCTTGTCCCGATTCACCCGAAACGAGTTTAACTTGGAGACCAAATCTACCATCGGCGTCGAATTCGCCACGCGAAGTGTCCCCGTTGATAGCAAGCTCGTCAAGGCACAAATCTGGGACACTGCAGGCCAAGAAAGGTTACATTTTTTTCCATCAATCGTTATCTTTCGAAATATGCATGTGGGATTGTGTGATCTTTTTGTTGAATGTGAGGTTCTTGGTTTGATCTTGATGATCATGAGGTCACTGATCAAGATACAGATGATCAATTTTTTTTTTATCGTCAAATGTTAGTTGTTAGTATTGTTAATTTTTGTTAATGAAAGGATTCAAAACGTGACCTTTCTCCTCTTTCCTTGTTCCTTCACTACTAGACCAACCTTATATCTCCCGGATTGATTTGATTGTGTTGTAGTACATGGTTGTTGGATGGGAAGATTTTTAAGAAATGCAAAAAATGTAGTCTGTTCAATATGTCAGGGACTCAGTGTGTTTCTCTGACATGATCTGTTGTTCTAGATATATTCTAGGAAGCATGTATAGATTTGGATTTGGATCACATGTCTCCTTATTTCTTTATATTTTCAATTGCAAAAAATAAGACCTTTCCGAGGACCGGATTCAATTTTGCACAAATTCACATAATCAATGCATTTGTAAAAGTTGGGTGACGATCAGACTGCTCATATTTCAAATATGTTTTAAGACTGATTTACCAAGATACAATATGAGTCGTCCGATCTTTCATCCAACAATTCCGGAATTATCAGATGTGTGAATCCGGAATGCAATGTTTTCTCAAAGCAAGGAAGACAGATGATTTGATTTCTACGTGTTATTAATCTTTACAAATAAAACATCTATAGAGATATGAGAAATTGGCTGAAGACATGACTTCTCAAGCTTTTGGCCCTTATTTGAAATGAAGTGAGGCAGAGTCCTCTGTCATTGACCAGTTACGCTAGAGCATGATTGTTCCAATTTGATCAAATACATAATTAAGTGGATTGTTTAGCAGTGTAGTTAAATGCTACTATCATGAAATGTGATTTAATTGGATGCTTCGGTTTATTTTCATGTGCTAAAAGAATGGCATAGACACAAATTGCTAGAACTTGCAGAGACAACACATTAGAGTGGGAGGGATGGGAGCAAAATCAAATGCAAGGGTGTATAAAATATAGTACACGACAAAATAACAAAAATGCCCTTTACAGTTATTATAGTTCTTCTAAAGTCTAGACTTATAAACTTGCAATGTTGTATTTTTTTCATCCACATGGTACTTGCTTATCAGAGACCACATAATAATTCATATATGATAATTCTGAATCCTATATTTACAAGTCTCATTTTTTTATAATTTTTTTTATTTCTAATTCATTTTTATGATAATTCATATGTGCGTGCATAGAAATTAAAATCTCTTTTTGTTTACCACAGATATCGTGCAATTACAAGTGCATACTACCGAGGAGCCGTGGGTGCTTTGATCGTGTACGATGTAACCCGACACGTGACATTCGAGAACGTGGAGAGATGGTTGAAGGAGCTTCGGGATCACACAGAAGCATACGTTGTGGTCATGCTGGTGGGAAACAAAGCAGACCTTCGACATTTGCGTGCAGTGTCCACAGAAGAAGCCACGGAATATGCGGAGAAAGAGAGCGTCTACTTCATGGAAACCTCTGCCCTTGAGTCCCTGAACGTAGACAATGCTTTCATAGAAGTGCTGACTCAGATATACAACGTTGTGAGTAGGAAGACTCTTGAGACCGTGGATGATGACCCTAATTCAAAAACCTTGCCCAAAGGGGAAACCATCGTTATTGGAACAAAAGATGATGATGTCTCAGCTGTTAAAAAGAGTGGATGCTGTTCCACATAGTTTGTTTAAGAGAGAGATACAAAGGAGTCTTTTGGTTATGCAGTGTAACAGGATGTTTTTGTCGATTCATTGTTTTATTTTGTTCAATTTTTGGTTGGTGATGTATACGATTGATTGGCCTCAACTGCCCCTTTTCTGTGGACTTGTGGTCATATAATACAGATTTTATATTCAAATCCATGCCTTGTTCTGTCTTTTTTACAATGACTTGCAATATACCCATAACAAATCTCGTTAATTTTCAATTATTATATGACATCAATATTATTTGGACACGGTTATTAATAAGCAAACAAACTACAAGATAAAAAAATAAATTACCCCTGCTCTCATCGAAGTTTAACATAGCAATTCTTTGAACCCCACTACGTTACCCAAGAGGATAAGGTGCATCCATGATCCATGCACCTACGAGGAAAATTTACTTTTAAACCATTGTCATCTCGCATCCCATCCCACCACCGCCGCGACTGCCACCAATGTGCTAGTATAGAATGTACTAGTATACGAGAATAAGAGTATGTGAAAAGTGCTTATTCCCGGAGTTGGATAATCATCACTCAATACCTCCCGTCAGGATTTTGTTTTTAAGTAAAAAACAAAAAAGTCTTTAGGAATCTCAAACAGCAACTTCGTTGACAAAAATTAAAAATGGTTTATGAAAATGGCAGACAATTGGACGGCTAAGAAAAATGACAGACATCTGACAATGACCCACGTGATTTTACAATATAAAAATTGCAATGACATACTCAAGAAACAATCAACATCATAAAAATAATTGTAGGCATTATCTACTTGTTACTGTTTAATCTTTAATTGGTTACTTCTCTTCAGAAATCTGTTGATGGAGTCCCTGATCTATTGTGAGGTACACATTTTCAGTTTTCACCATATTCAACAACCTTGTGTGGACATCTGAATATGTAAAACATTTTTAGGAACAGAAAAGGCCAAGCCAGTGTGTAACTAATGAATGAATGGGTCTTGGCTGAATTAACAAACAAACTGCAACAAGTACAATAAAACAATAAAAACGATTGGATCTCCTCTCAAACATATGCTCAAAGTACAGAAGGCATGTCTTTCAGAACAGTCAAAATAACAGTTTAGCTAGGAATTAAAAATATGTATATAGATTCTTCTATATTCTATTGGCACGTGGTTAAAGATGGCCAAACACCAACAGAAGAACTTGGGTGATAAAGCCTCCTATGAGCACAGCAAATTTTGCTATAAATTGGGACGTTAGGTGTTGAAAATCTGCCACCGGGTAAGTTTACCTCTTCACTGATATTTGAGATGCCATCTTGTGAAAATTGATGTCAGTTCCAGAGGGACAAAGGATACATGCACTGAATTGGTATAGAGAACCCATCTCTGTAGCAAAATGTGTTTGTCTTCGTCCTCGGAAAAGAATTCAACTTCATAACCATTCTGCACAAAGACAATTTTGTCAAAGCCATGCACATACTTAGTAAACATTGAAAAGCTCATTCCATGCATATGTGTTACGACCCACAATGTCCACACTTTTCGTACTAGGTTGCCCTTTTACGCATTTTGGATATAAAAAAAATGAAATGAAAAGTTTAACATAGCATGATATTATGAATATATATTGAGAAGATAATCCAGCTACCTACTTCATTCTTTCAAGTAAATTATAGATATGGAAAGTTTATATGATTAATAAAAAATTACGTGGTCTAAATTCGCCATAGAGACAGATTGGACATAAACTCATTATCCTTGTAAGCATTTAATCTGCCCAAAATATGCAGAAACAAACAACAGTATAAAAGCCACTTACAAGTAAAATAAGACAAGGGTCATCAACAAAATGCCGGGATAACTATGCTTAAAATACACAGTGCACCATTTTAATCAAGTAATCTACCCATGCACTTCTTTAAAAATAAGCCTAATTAAGAAAACAAATGCAGGAGCAAACAATAAAACGTTATACAGTTTTCTATCATCCAGCCATAAAATCTGCTCAAGTAGTGTTGAAGAACCGAAGGTAAAACATAAACAATTAAGTAAAATCTGTATGTTGTTCCTTCAAAAAGTGTAGCCTCACTCATCCCTTATTTTTATGGCTTCAGAATGACAATTGACAACCATAAATAAATCTGCCAGTATGTTTCTTTCAGAAATGATCCATATTTTTGTTGACAGAACAGTACAAATTTTCGACATGCCATGCATCCCCGGCCACAGCTCTAGTGAACATCAACAAACCGAAGAACGATGAAAAACAACATCTTGGGTTCTTCTTCGAAAGCACTTTTATTACTCTCATCACCCCAAGACATATAACATAACATATATCAGAGAACTTCAATAAAAGCCAAGGGAATAAATTGATTTTAACTTATGCAAAAAGCTTAATTCATTTAAACCGCTCTAAGTACCTATTGAAAACTTTATCCAAACATGACCTAAAGCATTTTCATTACTCTGATCCCTTAAGATAAGGCCAATCAAAATTCTCATCTAGCTACCACAATCACCAAAGTAATAATCCAATCCAATCCTAGTCCACCTAAACATAATATTGCCAACCACCAGGAAACGACAACCTACAACACAAAACGATTGTGATAAACAATCCATAAAACAACACAAAAGCTAATAAAAAAGAGCATACCATCCACTGGAACTGGGCCGACTCCCGCGGCCCAAGAGCCCCGCATCCGACACGACACTCGGCCCACCCCTTCTCATCCTGTACTGCCCGCCACCTGAATTGGGCCGAAGTTCGGGCCCGGGCGGGGGAGCCTCCTCTCTCGGCACGAACCCGGGCCGAAGGTGCGGCGGCACGAACTTGTTCGTCTTCGGCGGCTGAGGAGAGAGCAAGGGCAAGTCCTTGTCGGGGCTGGAAACAACGGGGACAACCGACGAGAGCGGTTTTGAACCGGTTCCAGTTCGGCCCAGGGGTCGGAGGGAGATCGCATCCGATCCCGGTTCGGACCGGGGGTGGTTGTGCTGGATCGGGCTCGGCGGTGGTGGTGGTTGTTGTTGTTGCTGTTGCTGTTGCTGTTGCGGGGTGGGGGGCGTGACGGGTTTGGGTGTGGGTCGGGTTAGGACGAGGATGCGGCCATGGGGTTTGTTGGGAGCGGAGACGGCGGAGTAGGAGGCGGAGGAGTAGGAAGAAGAAGAAGGAGAAGGGGAAAGAGAAGGGTTGTTCTTGTTGTGCGGGTTGGTGGTGTTGGGTTTTTCGTAGATGTGGTTGAAATTAATAGAAGCGTACTTGTTGTTTTTTGCCATCCACCACCTTCCAGAGAACAAAACAACAGATCGACAATGGCTTCCGCGGGATGCAGCGAGAGGAAAATGAAATCAACAATCAATTGTGTGTGGGAATTTGCTATTCTCATTTCCTTCCAAAAAAAAAACACAAGAACTACATAGTTTGGGCCTTCTGATTTTAGTGGGCTTTCATTGTTTAATGAAAGGCAAGGCCCAATTTAAGTCCAACAAGACGGTTACATTGCTATATATTCACTCTTTGTTAAGATTTAAGACACTCCCCTTTTCAATTTATTTTCCACAATTGTCCTCTTTCAAAGAATACATTCCCCTTTTGATTTTTTTCCAACATTACCCAAAAAATACAGTTCCAGTTGCGCACACTCGTTCTGAGATCAAATGCCAAAGACCCACATTGCACAGACACCAATCAATCTATAGAATAAAGTGGGTAATGGATTGGATTCAAACAATAATCAATTTTGTACACTTAATGCAGCAACTCCCATTAGAACGAGTGAGTTTAGGGACTACCTTGAGAATTCCAGAAGAAGAAATCGCGAGACCATATAGCATTCCAGAAATTGCTCTCAATTTGCGTTTCAGAATTATCGTCCACTGCATTCCAGAAATTGTTCCAGTGATTGTAATAAAATCCTTTCTTGATTAAATCAATTAACTAAACCTGCTTTCTCCAAATCAAGAAAAACCATCAACCCACACACCCACGCGAATTTGCTTCCAGAAAAACCCCAGCAACAACAGGGCAAAAATTGATCATGTTTCTTCAGCTAAAGCTAAAAAATTGCACCAATTTCGCTTGTCGTGGTCATGATGCAACATCTTGTACCTCCTTGACACTCTTTAGTCAAGGAATAAAGTAAAGAAGAAGAAGGCTCTATTAATTTTGAATCAAACCACAAAAGACTCAGGGAGAGAGTATGAATCTCATAACATAAAGTTTTAGGAAAAAAGTATTCTTTGAAAATTTGTCATCACTGATCAACCTTCCAAGCGTTTGCATTGCCGACTCAAGCGTCATCACCCTTTGTCACCATGTTTTGCGTCTGTGGTGGACAAGGCTTCTTTCATCAAATAAAGACTTATGCAGAGATGAAGGGGACTGTATTTTTTGGGGCAGTTTTGAAAAATAAAACAAAATGGGAGTGTATCAGCAATTAAGCAGAGTAGAAATAGCAATAGCCTACCGTTCATGCCCATGTTTGTTTTTCGTTTTTGTGAAGCCAGCCAAGGCCTTGCCATGGGTGTAGTTTACGGTTGCCACACAAATTTGTTTCATGCACTCCCACTATTGAATCCAATACCTCATTGTATTTCAGAAAATTTATTTTCTAGAATACAATGAGAGGTGTACAATACTACAAAAGCAAATAATACAAGAAAGTGTGTTGAATTGTGTTTTTAAAAATTTAAAACTTTTCTTTTGATTGAAAAACATGTCTATCGTCTGAAGTAAATGAACTTAAGACACTTAGAGATCAGACCATGAGTAATACAATTTTCTTTGTAAAACAAAACAAGATATAAAATCTAAAACAAATTCAAACTCTTTGTCTCTTAAAAAAAAGAAATATAAAGAGAATTATATTGATTCGTTTCAAACCCAAGACTACATCTAGTCCTTGACAACCCACCAAGTTTTCTCTAAGTTAACAAAGTTATAAGTATTGTTCACTATTACTTCTGACTCTTACACTTGCAACATCTATCCCAAGTTTGGCTTAAGACCAATATTCTTTATTCTACCAAATCATTGTTAGCTCTAAACAAACCAACAGGAGGTGTTAGAAGTTAGTTCACTGACTAAAGTATGATAGTCTATTAGACGGATATATCACTCAATTCTTTTAGTTTTTTATCTCAAGGTATACAAGATGTTTTGAGAGCTTAATATATTTACAAGAATTTATAGTTTTTTTTACAAGAGAGATTGAAAGAATGATTCGCGTGAATCATTCATGTCTTGTTTCTTCAAAACTTCTTCTATATATAGCCTTCATATTCATGTATTAGTTGTCTCTCAACGGTTGGATTCTTCACTTTGTTCTTTGTATAAGGTCTTGAGTTTGTTATTAAATGCATATCCCTTCTTCATGCAAAGTTTATGTTGATAGGACAGTGTGGCTTGTACTCCGATAGAGAAGTCACTTCTTTCATCATGACATGTCTACAACAACAGAGTTAATGAGAATCAGCGTCTTCCAGACTATGATCTTCATTTATTCTTCATAGGGACTTTGACAAATCCTAGAAGAATGTTTTCTGCATGAAAGAATATGAGACATAGAGTATTAATTGAAAGTCTTAACTACACTACATAAATGTTATATCAGATCGTCTTGTGAGTGTATCGTTTGAAATTTTCAGACACGCAGAAACATATCACGATCTAATAGTATATTGTTAACTCATTGACAAGTGTATCAATTTGTCAAAGTAATATTAAAACGGTAAGACCGAGTGTCGAATGCACAAGAACTTTGATTGTACTTAGAGTTTGTATATATCAAGTTTTAAGTGAATAAATGACTAAAATAAATAACTTTTAGAATAATAGTGCAGAAATATAAACTTCAACTATAACAAAGGATAGGAAAACAATGTAAGATGCAAGAGACAAGAAAAATAAACACTTAAAGGTATAAAATGATATTTGATGCAGATTTTTGTAGAAATGTTAGGTGCTTGACCTACCAAAATTATTTTTGATGCAATATTAAATATGTTTCACCATTTAAAGTTATTCAAATTATTATCTTCATCAACTAACTACTTTAATCATGATTCTTCGTGTGAAATAGTCTAAACCACCTAATTTCACTCCTAATCCCTTAAGAGCTAAACCAAGTAATTTTCTTTAAGACTAAAGATGCATAAATAATGTTATTTTGCTTCTTCAACGTGTCTCTACTACCAACTCCCTCCCAAAAGCATAGTGGAACCTTTTTATATTCTTCAAAAGGTTGCACAATCATGTTTTTTGAAAATCATTGTGCGTTAAGCTTGTATGTGCGTGCTTAGCACACATGCAAAGTAGAACAAGCTTAAGTGATCAGACACTAAGCCTTTAGCCACATGCTTAGCGCTCACAGATGATACAATTGGCTTCCAACTTGGCTTTTTGCACTAAGCATGCATTGGCGCGCTGCTCCAATTCTTCAACATCTTTAAGTCCTTTGTTGGTGTATTAAACTCTACAAAAGATAAAACAAAAATATGTAAATTTACTAACTTTAACATTTTTGAGATGAAAACTCAAAAAAAGCTTCTTTTTTTTTTTTCTTTTTAAGTCAAAATGAGCATTAAAAGAGAAAAATTAGGTGATTATTATGTAACTTAAGTATACAAACTAAATATATATAATAAATATCATATATCACACACAACTTTTATTATTTATATTTATTTACATCTAATCAAAATTATTAGAAATCATAATTTATCTTTAAAACATAAATGTTTTTATTATTGTATTTGTACATCAAACATGTGATGAAAGGCCTTAGCATCTTCATTCTAGCAATTCTCTTTTCTATATACCTTTTGCATATCTTAGATTGAGTCTCAACATTACATGTTTACTGTTTACCGATTTTTACTTTTTAAATTTTAAACAATTATTTTTTCAACCAACAACTTTAATGTTATGTTTAATTTAGAAGATATATAGTTTAAAAAAAGAAAAAAAAAGTAATACGTTTTGTTGTTTGATTTAAAAGAAATAAATAATAATAATACTGTAAAGTTATTTAATAGGGATAAAATACGAAATTTAATGTTTTTGGCCCACAAATTGTAACTTAAAATCATGCTCACCAAACTGAGACAACATTTTTATTTGCGCTTTCTTATTTTAAATGTTCAATTAAACATAGCGTACAAGTTTCAATAAATGTTTTTACTATATATATACTAAATGAATTTTTTCATCTTCTTGATTTCTTCATATTTTTCCTTTTCATTTCACCCCTTTTTATTTTAGTTTATTTTTTATTTTTTTTATGTTATTTTTACTTTTTTTTTTCTCTTTCTTTTTTTTCTTTGTCTTTTTTCTTATCTATTATTGAATTCATCTATCAATTAACTTGAATTAAATATGATATTAATGTTAATACTAAATGGATTTTGATAAAACTAGATAACTCTTAACAAGAAACGAAACAAATGGTTACCCTCTTCAGATATTAAAATTTATTTGAGGATTTAACATCTCACGATTGATATTTTTTCTTATACACAATAATAACAGAGACATTTCCAGAATGTGAGATAACTTTGACATTTCCTTTTTCTTTCCTTCCAGTACCAAAAACTTGATATTTCCAGTTTGCCTCATAATGTGATGAATCTGATTAACTAACAAAAAGGAGGAGTGAGTAGAACTGTATAAGAACATCCGTTAGTTACCAAGCTGACAGCAGGAGGAATTAGATATTTAGATTCCAGAATTATATTCTTAAATCCTCTTCTCCCGATTTAATAGCAAAAGTTGCTAAAAAATTCCCCACGTGGTATCTTAAGTCTTAACACCCCACCACAGCCAACTATCTTGTTATAAAAGTACATCATATGACCCACAAAAAAAGTTTAACACCAATACTTATATAAGCACGTGATGCTTAAGAAAGTTTCTACTAAAAATCAATTAACTTAAAAATAAAAATAAAAATAAAAAACTTATCTTAATAGACACAATCCCTAATAAGAAAGAAAAAAAATATAAACACCTCCCGATGTGGCCTTATGTTTCTTCATCAACAATAAGAATTAATATAACATTTGGAGATAATATTAATTATTTGAATTAACAGTTCTGGTGGTACTGAAATGTGAATTGATGTAGATTATTGACCGTGGGATACAAGAAAACAATGTTGAGTGATGGGCATGGCCGTATTAAATTGGCTGAAGTGACTCCATAGCTTAATCATCTTGTATCACTGTATTTCTGACAATAATACTCAATGATATTGCAGAGCATACATATATAATAATGTTTTCAAATTTATTATTTAGTGCTTAATGTTATTCCACATTTCCACATGTTATGTCTACATATGCCAGGCTGCCAAGCACCATTTTACAACTGTTGCTTGTCCAAACTCAAAACTTGTACATCGATACGATGTGTATTCTTCAACGGCCATCTTGCATATAATCATTTGATGGAATTATTTCCGTCATTTAGACAATCAAGAATTCTGTTGAAACAATATACATATACTACAGGAATTAATTAACTTGTTCCTTCGTAAAACCAAAAAGACAGTAGAAATAAAAATTCTTATCTCACTTGTTTTTTTTATAATAAGAATATGTTAGTTTATTATAATTTTAGATTTATTAAACTACTCTAAAAATTATAATGTTATTGTTTTTATGTTAATATATAATTTCTACTTTGATTTTTAAAACTAATATTTTGACAAATTAGAATTTGAACATGTTATTTAAAATACGCTTAACGGTATACATTGTTGATTAGCATACTCCTGAATAATAAAGGTGCCACATCCAACTGTATATTTTATTTGGGTGATCGCATAGAATAATTAAATAACCAAAAATACCAATAACAATAATATGAGTTCAGTTTTCCTCAATTGCTGGTATAAATGTTTTCACGTTATTATCGCGAGCACATTCTTTTTCTTCCTATCTCTTAGTAATCAGTAGGTACATCCACCAAATGAGTGCACGAATATCAATTAAAACTGCACACCAAAACAAAGGCAGGTGGGAAAAAAAACGAAGATAAATAATTAACAAGAAAGGAATTTTGGTTACTTTAAATAGGACAGAACTTAGGATTAACTATCTTAACGGTTCGTGGTGTTATATTGTTATTAAAATTAAAGTTTTACCTTAAAACTTTTCCTAACTTTTCGGGGGTGTCTGGTAAATAAATATTTCTTTTGGAATGTTAGAAATGTATTTACAATATTTAAAAGATTCTTAAAAATGTTATCTTAAATCTAGTTATTAAAACCTTCTCCCTTTCTTAGAAATCTTAGCTAGATGTCTACTTCCTCCATGATTTTTTTTTACTATGCTTTAGAAGACATTGTTACAAATTTCTACAAATGTACATTTCTTAGAAATGTTTATGAAAACTAAACATGAAAGTTTAACATTAACAATCTTAAAGGAATCCAGTTACCAAATACTCCTTTGTGGACCTTTATTGTATAAGTAAATACTACATACCGAGCTATAATTCTAATTTTGATGGGAAAAAAGATACTACAATTACTTTGCAATTCTAATATTAGGTTTGAGTTGATCTCTTCTTGCATTTCAATTCCGTGACTTTATGCTTGCCCACGTTTTCCTATGATTGAAGCCAACGTTAATATTTATTTCTTATGGTAAAATTTGATGTGAGTCATTTCATTTTCATTCTTTATTCTATCTCTTTCATAACAAAAGAGACTACTCTTCTCTTCTCTCCTCCAGATATCTCTCTCCATGTCCTATTTTAAATTAAAATTGTGGGTCTGCACAAAAAAATAAATAATATTATATATACTATTAATCTATTATATAATGATCAATTGTCATATATGATTAAATTAAACTTATATTCTTGATTGAAAATATCACTAGCACCTAAAGTACTGCATTAAGTTTTGTAATTGGAAACATTAGGTTTGACGATCGATTTCTGCTTATAGCATTTCCATTTCCACGACTTTATGCTTCCTTCAGAATAGTATAAAAAACGCTTCCCCACGATGGCATCAAACGTTAAAATCCATTTCTTTTCGTAATGTAAAACTTGACAAGAACCGGATTCATTGTCATTCTTTAATACTATTCTTTCACTTTCCTAGCAAGACGAGACGATTCTTCTCTTGTTGTCCCCTTCATACATCCCTCTCCATGTCCTACTAAACTCTCTTTAACTTTTTGTGCATTTTCTACTTCATAATTTGTCAACTATTAAGGCAATTGTTATTTTGATAATTTAAAAGCCACGAGCCAGCTCATGCCAACAAAGTCTCAACCTAACACTAACACACCCTAACCAAATAAAAACCCCCCCTCCACTCCCACACACCACCACCACAACAATAATCTCAAACATGGCTTCCACATCCTTCACCATCATTCTTCTCACCCTCACCACATTCCTCATGACCCAAACCCAAGCCCAAGCCCCCGCACCGGCCCCCTCGGGCGCGGTGAACCTCACCGCGATCCTCGAAAAGGGTGGCCAGTACACCACCCTAATCAAACTCCTAAAGGACACACAGCAGCTCACTCAGATCGAGTCCCAGCTCAAATCAAACTCACAAGGCTTCACTCTCTTCGCGCCCACCGACAACGCTTTCCAGAGCCTCAAACCCGGTGCCCTAAACGACCTGAGCGACGACCAGAAGGTGAAGCTCGTTCTCTTCCACGTCACGCCCAAGTACTACACCATCTCCGATCTGTTAACCGTTAGCAACCCCGTGAGGACGCAGGCCACCGAGGAAGAAGGGACTTGGGGGCTGAACTTCACCGGCCAAGGCGGTAACCAGGTGAACATCTCCACGGGCGTGGTGCAGACGCAGCTCAACAACGCGCTGAGCGAGAAGTTTCCTCTGGCGGTGTACCAGGTGGACAAGGTGCTGTTGCCGTTGGAGCTCTTTGGAACCACCAAGAACACTCATTCTTCTGCGGCTCCTTCTCCTAAGGGTTCTAAGAGTACTCCTGAGATTCCCAGCGTGGGTAAGGCTGGTGGCGCTCCTTCTCCGGGTGGTCATGGGAAGGATACAAATGCTGCCAATGGGAGGAATGTGGGTTTTGGACTTGTCGTTGGACTTGCCTTGATTTGCATGGGAGCTCTCCATTGATCATCAGATAACTTGTGTCTCGTCTTTTTCATCTTTTTCTTTTACTCTCCATCACTTCATTTGTGAATCTTTATCTTTTTCTTCTTCTTCTTCTTCTACCGACAAAAGGAATTGTGTTGGGTTTGATTGAGCCTCATTCTTTGTATTTAAGGCTTCTTCTTCTTCTTCTTTTTTTTTGCTTGTATTTAATGGCTGTCTTGTATTTAATTTGGATCACATGAGTTTGGTTATGAGAAAAAGACCACCTACTTTAGATTTTTTTTTTCATCCGAAAACATAAATAAATAAATGGATGCTCAACCATTTACAAAAAAAATAAAAATGAATGCTCAACCATTTTGGCATGCTTCATTTCTTTCATTCTTCTTTTCTTTTCTTTTTTTCAACTTTAAGGAGTGGTCTCTTTTGACTACGAATATCATAATTAGTGTAATAGTGTTTAGTTATAAATGATATATTTTTTGAAAGAAATTACTGAAGTTAGAAGGAAATATGGTAGATGGCATAAAATTGGATGAGTACGAAATTAAATACAATTTAACCGGAGATATAAAGTTGAATTGGATGATTAAAGCAAGAAAAAAAATCATGGATTTATTCTTATTCTAACAAAAAAAATGAATAACTAATAATTAGTATTTATCTTTTAAAAAAAATACAACTTCAGTAACAATGTATGATGTATGGACAGTATGGTTGCATATGGGATATTTTAGGAATGAGAAAATA
Source organism: Glycine tomentella (assembly GCA_007407185.1). NCBI lineage: Eukaryota > Viridiplantae > Streptophyta > Magnoliopsida > Fabales > Fabaceae > Glycine > Glycine tomentella. Next base: position 1,801,859 of record PYAF01002678.1, on the reverse strand, counting down.
TACAACTATACAACGAGGATAATCTCAAACATCTAACACAGATAATAAGGTTGTTACAGCTTTGAATAAATGTTGTTAATTATCACTAGTGTTATCTTTGGCTGCCGTACAAAAGAAATCTCGGGTTGTTAATTACTTGTACTTTCATTTTCTTAATCAGCATTTTGAAGACCCTTATTAATATTGTTAGTCAAGATGGAAGGTAAAATTAACATCAAAAGGTAATTTACACAAGGCCACCTCAATTAATTTTAGTCAAGATGCGATTTCCTAATAAGAGAATATTAATGATATCCAATTATATGGTTGAATAATGCACTGTTCTCCAGAGTTGTTTTACCCTCCCATGACATGATATATATATATATATATATATATATATATATATATATATATATATATATATATAAACTACGAATCTTCTTCAACTGAGAATAGACAGATCTGATTTCAAATTTAGCTAAAATTAAAGATATGAGAAAAGAAAGAACATACTACTAGCTATTGGATTAAAAGTTTCCCACAAAAAACGTAATATACTAAATTAACAAACACTTATAAGTTATTAGCCGTTATTAGTCGTGCTGCCACATGTGACTATGTGAGTACCATCAATTAAACATTATCCGCCAAAAAATCAATGGTCCACCATGCAAGTTGGTTAATAATAGTCTAATGGTAGTAATTTCTAGTTTGTGTTGAGAGTCAAGCAAGGTTAAATAAATATTTTGGTCATCCCTAGAAGGTTTGACATTTTTAATGTTCCAGTTCCCTCCTTCAAATAATAAAACTAAATGTGAATTAGATCGACTTCTCTGTTTTTTTTGTTTTTTTTTTTTACAAGAGGAAGAAAATAATTAAATATAAAGACTTTATTTTATTTATTTTATTCTTGAAAGACAGACAACGAGAGAAAGAGAGAGACAAAGAGGGGTGAAGAAGAGAGAAGCTTACCTTTTATTTTATTTTATTTTTGTCTCTGGTGATAGGAAAAGTGTAATTTATGTATTATCTAAAATCTTAAAAGAAAAGGAGGTGTGAAGAGTAAAAAGATGATGTAAATAGGAACCCCGTTGATAATATTTTTCTTTTTGAACGTTGGGTCTATGGGGATCCCCAGCACAAACGGCCCACCCCGATTAATTCTATCTCTCACGTGTCACGTCTGAACCGTTCGGTTTTCTTTTTCTTGATGGAAAAGTTTAAACCCTACAGAAAACGCTGCATAAACCCCACAACAACCCCAAACCCTTAACTTTAATCGGCGTCAATCGGAATTTCGAAGGTACATCCATTTCCATTTTCCGTCTCTTCCCCGGGAAAATTTTAATACTAACTAGCTCGCGTCCTTCCTTGATCAACTTGATTTTCGATTCTATTTTTGTCTTAATTGTTGAGAATTTTCCGAAAATTCGATTAATGTTCTCCCCCCGATGAACATTTTTATTTCCTTTCCCGTTTAACTTCATTGATTCCGGATCACGTGTTTGTGTTCAATTACTTGACGTTACTTCATTTGCAACATTTCTGTTCAATTAGGTAAAAAGATGAATCTGAAGAACATGAAAGTTCCGAACGTTCCAGGTGGCGGGGCGATGTCTGCGCTGCTGAAGCTTGGGATTGTTGGTGGAATTGGTTTGTATGCAGCTTCTAACAGTCTCTACAATGTTGAAGGAGGTCACCGAGCCATTGTTTTCAACCGTCTAATTGGTGTCAAAGACAAGGTTATTATATGAAAAAAAAATTGAAAATGTTTTGCTATTTACTGCATTGCAGTGCTTGATGACTACTACTTGGTTATGATTGTGGTGTTATGATTGATGTTTTTCAGAAGAGCTATTTACCTTCTCAGTTGATATGTTATCACTTATAAGTGTGTGTGGCCATTGTTTAAGTTCTGTTCTGGTGTTGGCAGTAAAATTGATATGTTGGTTAATGTGCAGGTCTATCCTGAAGGAACTCACTTCATAATTCCGTGGTTTGAGAGGCCAGTTATCTATGATGTCCGTGCACGACCCCATCTAGTTGAGAGTACATCTGGGAGTCGTGATCTACAGATGGTAAATAATACATGTTGCTAGGATTTGCGAGTAGTCACAGAGAAATGGTTTTGATATCAAATTCGTAGAACCCTGGAAAAGAATTCTGACCTTAATCATATTGTATTCTTGGAATTGAAGTTGATTTGAGCATCTTTGTGTCTTTCCTCTTGATTTGCTGGACTTCTTGCATTAGTTTCTCTAGTGTCCCTTAATTCCTTTTTTGATGGTATGTTTGTGTGGACATTATTGTGTCCTTCTGTTACATACATCATTGTTGCCGGGCCAAACTTTAGGTAACTAAGTAATATTCTCAACTGAGATTTGTTCCATTATGTTTCACCACTGACATGATTGCCACAACTGTGAAACATAATTGTTATCAGATTGTAAAAAGTGCATACAAATTAGTTTATTTTAATTTTCTTGACATGCTATCTTATATAGGAATTTTAATGTCAGTTTTTACTGGAATCCGGATTGCAGAAGCAATGCTTGAGATTTTGCATGACTGCTATTTGCCTATTTCATTCTTGTCGCCTGAAGTTTGTTTTTTGATGACAAGATTTACCTTATGAAGTTCAAATGATATAATAATATAATTGAATCTGTTGGAATATTGGTTCTTTCATCTAGTTGAATACATTCCGATCTAGTACCCCTAGCATTGGGACTTAAGTATAAGATATTGATGAAAAACATCTATCTCAATTTTAATATCAGCTTAGCAGCTTTAGAACCTGATAGATGCCCCCTAATCTGAATTGATGTAAACAGATTTACATCACCTCCCCTTTGGTGTTTTAAAATAATTTATTTCTTAATTTTGAAGCTGTTAGACATCTGATATTTGGCTTTGAAGTATAAATATCTTATGCAAATGCTTCATCACTATCAAATACTCTAATCTCCAATTTACCTTTTCAAGTTTAGCCTTTGTTACTAATGGGTGAAGGTATCTGCATCCATATGCTTTCCATCACTATCTGCATATTGGCCTTTATCCCGCTGTCCTGGGTTATTCTGTGCCTTTTAAGCTCTTCTGTGAATGATAGGATGTTGGAAGTTTCAATTAAGATTTTCTAGGTAAAAAATCTTTGATTTCTAGAAACCAATTAACATGTGCAATATTAACCTTTTATTGATTGCACATACATGTAATGCAGGTGAAAATTGGACTTCGAGTTCTTACTCGCCCGTTGCCCAACCAATTACCTACGGTTTATCGGACCCTTGGAGAGAATTATAATGAAAGGGTTTTACCTTCAATCATACATGAAACTTTGAAAGCCGTGGTTGCCCAGTACAATGCCAGCCAGCTTATTACTCAGCGAGAGGTAAGGAGCAAACCTTATCTGTATGATGCATGAAAGTGAAAATAACCATTTAAAAAAAGATTGATTGTTGCTGAGGTGGTGCAAAATAATTGTAGTTTTTTTTCAATACTTATTGGAAGCCCAATGGACGTATTAGTGATTTTTCCGTGGAAATACTCTGCTGAAATCAGTTAACATTACTCAATATCACAATGCGTATTTTATCAAAATCAAATCCTTTAGGATGATTTATTGTCATGTGAACTAGAGAAGTATTATTGCTTTTTTGTTTCATTCACATGAATCATCTCCCTCCGAATTTCTTTTATTAGTTCCATCCTATGTTTTCTTATTTTGATTATTCATTTCTAGCACACAGGAGAGTGTGTTTAAACTTAAACATTTAACTTGACCTTAATCTTTGTAGGCTGTTAGTCGGGAAATCCGGAAGATTCTGACTGAAAGGGCTGCTAACTTTAATATTGCCCTTGATGATGTGTCAATTACTAGTCTGACTTTCGGCAAGGAGTTTACTGCTGCAATTGAAGCAAAGCAGGTGGCTGCACAAGAAGCTGAGAGGGCTAAATTTGTTGTGGAAAAAGCTGAGCAAGACAAGAGAAGTGCCGTAATCAGAGCGCAGGTGATGATAAATTTTTAATGCATGGATGCAGTTAACCCTGTGGTGCTTAGTACAAGTTTCTGCTAATTTTATATTTCCAATACAGTATGCGTATTAAGGAAAAAGTGTTATTTGCTGGGTTAGACTATACTGCCATCATTCTGACTAGGTCTTGTTCTGAAACACAACACCTGAAACTCATGGAAAAATTGGTGATTTTTTTTTTTTGCTCGATAACTATGTTGGGTTCTTCTTTGGTAACAAGTGGCCTGTTCATATCTGCCTGTTAAGTTTAGAGTGAGATTTTAAATTTAGCATATATTGTTTGCTATTGGCTGTTTTGCTTATTAGACCACTTGTGCATCCTAAGTATTCAGTTCTCCCTGACCTTTCTTACGAATCTTTAATGAACAGGGAGAAGCAAAAAGTGCCCAACTGATTGGACAAGCTATTGCCAACAATCCAGCCTTTATCACACTGAGGAAGATAGAAGCCGCAAGAGAGATTGCACATACTATATCAAACGCGGCAAACAAGGTTTACCTGAATTCAGATGATCTGCTGTTGAATCTTCAGAAGATGAATTTGGAGCCAGGCAGAAAGTGAGTGGTGGGTAGCCTGTTTCTTTCTTTTTGTTTTTAGCTTGTAAACGATCAATTTCAGGATACATTTTCTTGATATGTTTTCATAAATTCGGATATAGCCGGCTTGATTAGACTACTGAACGGTAACCCTTTGAATCTTTTGCAAAGTATTAATTGAGAGCCAAACGAATGCTTCACATTACATGAATGAAATAATTTCAGCTAGAGTTTGGGATCCTGATTTTTTTTTTTTTTTGCTGCCTGAATAAAGTTGGATTGTCGATTTTATACTTTTTTTCCTTACAAACCTTAATTGTTGCATTAGACAATATTTGCCCAATGAGGAATGAGAAGATTTGATTAAATCTGTACTATTTGGTTTGACACTTGTCAGTAAATTTACCCGATGATTTTGTTATAGCATGATTAATGTAAAGCATAAGGGGTGTCAGTGTATATTCTTAAATAACTGAGGAATGTTAGTCTTGGATTAGATAAAGGCATGAATAATTGAATGATCTAAAAACCTGCAGGAGAAAGTCTGTGTAATTTTATAAAAAAAAAAAAACTTCAAGGGGATGTTAGCTTAATTTACTTAAAAAAATAAAATTAGATTTAAATATTTTCCAAATTTGATCCCAAACCTGGATGGAAGGACAAAACCCTTTGCCCCGAGATCCGCATCTAAAGATATGTAATTCAACTGAGTCAGTGAGCCAGTTTATAAAATATAGCCTCTATATGATTATATTATGATATTAGGGCTCCGTCATATCACATGTGCTAATTGCTAAATGATACTTGTAAGTTGTTACTTGTTAATTGATACAGAATCGATGTCAACAAGATTATGATAAGTAGAAATACAATAATAAAAACCTGATGCCGCTTCGTGGTTTGTTTGATTCGTTGCATATTCAACCCAAAACGTCATATAAAGAAAGTTTCAATTAATTTTTGTTCCTTTAAGCTGTCAAATGTATTGGCATATTGGCCAATTGGCAATTTATTCGATATGTTCGATATTGCACCGCGTCATGCTTTGACGTATTGAATTTAATCAAATCAAGTTATGCTATATTATGTGCCATGTGGATTTCAGATATACGTTTTAAATACTTTGCCTAGCCAAAAATAAGTAACTCATGGATAAGCTTAATAAGTTCTGGCACAGCGTCATTGCAATCGTAATTAAAGGCACCGTGATCTAGTTTAAATGATTTTTTCAACAAGTATTACAAAAGGATAAGTAAATAAAATAAATTTATTTTCCAAGTTAAATTTCATTTATACATCTTAATCAGGTCTTTCATCTAGATTTTCTAAAAGTTAAAACGTATAACTTAATTTTAATTTTTTAAAAAATTATTTATTTTATCTTTTCATTTCTTTAAATTTTTTGTGTGGAAGAGTTTATTCAACCTATCTCTATATGTGATTTGTGACTCTATATTGAAATCGAAACAATGGATGCACAAATTATATATCTTGTGGCATATGAGTATAAATCCATAAACACAGTCACATGTATAGAGAACTGTAATATGATTTTAAATATATAAAACTCGTAAGACAAACTATTACGAAATGACCAAAAACTTTAATGAAAATAAAATAATGAGTTTAAATGTGTAATATTCTTTTTTTTTGATCATTTGCTAAATATCCATGTCAGATAAATAAATCATACAAATTCATCATATATAACTTTTCTAACAAATTTTCCAATACATATTATCCAAATTTTTCCACCACTAGGATGATCCTAGTGAGTAGTGGATTACTCATTTCTGATTGTTATTATTATTATTTGTAAAATAGAATATAAACAAGTTAAAATTTAAGTTAAAAAGGAATAAAAATTAATGATGTTAGGTAACTTGTGAGATTCATTTAATAAGTTTTGCAATACTGTTTAGAGGGAACTTATAAGTATCAAACAGAAAATGATAATTAAGAGGATTTATCTCAGTTTATTGAGGTGTGCGTGTCCTAAATCCTCTGATACTATGTTCTTTAGACTTTCTTTTAAAGGAAATAGTTTTTTGGCTGAGTTTCAATTGTTACTTGTTTGGAAATGACTTTTTAAATAAGTAACAATTTTTTTCCTCTAAAAAAATGTTACTTATTTGGAAAACCATTTTCAACTAATTTATTTGTTTGACTAAAATAAAAATATGTAATGAAAATAGTCTACTACTTTTTTTTTAAAAAAAAATTAATGGAATTTGTTATTTATTGTCTCATTTATTAGTATATTATTTATTTTAATAAAATTTCTCCTTTAATATCAGATTATTTCATTTAATTTTCATACTATGGATATTTTATACAAAATATTTTATTTT